>OX465267.1:9173720-9455314 GCA_949987775.1 Aproaerema taeniolella
CTCGTCTTTCGAAATTTTTCTTGGACGGGCGGGTTTCATCACGATGTTTTTCTTCACCGCTGTGCAGGTGATAATTAGAAATTCGTACATAAATCCGAAAAGGCGAATTTAGTGGTACAGGCCCGCACCAGGATTTGAACCCACGACCTTCGGATTACAAGTCTGTCTCATTACCAACTGGGCTATCACCGCTTACGTTACGTTAGTTAATGTTATTAAATTGAAACTATCTGAGGGTGTTGATCTTTAACTGAAAATAACAGCTCGAGCGCGATGGCGATAAATTCGCGCGGCGCGCCACTCGGCTGACGCTGAAACTTCACTATGATTGCGCGAGAGCCCCGCGCAAAGGCTGGCTCGCCCTCTGGCGTTGTCAATTGTTATATTTTGACATAGGACAGCGGCGAATTACGCGCGCTATCACCATCGTACTCGAGCTGTAGATCAACCTATAGCGACTTGACTTTTAGGTTACAATAACACTGAGCACATAAGGTGCAATCTACGGCGACTATTAGTTTCTCACAAAACCTCTATGATTTTGCACAGACCTTAGCAAGGCGGCGCGTGGTCACACGCCACTAGTTCCATCCCTGTCGCAAGCAAGATACACGTTTCCCCCCTCTCTCCTTACCTCAGCTATTGTTAATAATGCATAATATGTAAATAGTTTCTATTGAAAGCACTTCTACTCGTTACATGATCGGTGAACAATAATAAACAACTGTTGTTTATAGCGTTTCGGTTGTTCCACACATCGGTGAACATTCAGTTACTTATTAATTAACTTGGTACAGTCAACGGCACATCAGTTGACTGTACAAAGTTACCACAAACTGTCAAATTGCCCAATGGATAGTAAACTCTAATGCTTGGAGATAAATTTGAAAATCTATTGAAGAAAGGACATCATTCACGGCCCATACAAAAAATACCAAAATTTTTAAAGTGGCGGCCAAAAAACGTAAAGTTATTATTTTGAAAGAACAATAAATTACTCTAAACATTTTTTAGTATGATAGCTAAGTTGTACGACCATTACTAGATTTGTTCTTGACACCTATAAATCTGGATTTTAAATGTTCCGGCCATAGAAAATAGTGTTTCAATAGATGGTGTTACAATAGTAGATTGTTAACCAAGGGCTGTATGACATCAATTGCATACGAGGTTTTTGGCGCCCGAGCGCAGCGAGGGCGCTAATTAGCCCGAGTATGCAATTGATGCTTACACCCGAGATAAACACTCTGCTTTACATATCGATTGTGAGGTAAGTAAAAAAACAAGAAAGCAGGTTTCTATGAACATTTATTAAAGAGAAACATGTGTATTTAATTAAATTTCGCGCCTAGCTAGTCGACTGCCTTTTTTACTCTTCACGATTTTATGGCACGCAAGCGCGTCAAATCGTACTGGCCAGTTTGATTTTTAAATCGATTTCAACTAACATACGATGTGACTGCGAAACAAATAGTTCGATATTTAAAATAAAATCTTCATAAATTCTTATATAAATTGTCTTGATTCCGATTCGAGTAAATAATCGATACCGAGAAAAAAAAAGTAACTTTTTAAAAATATTCTTCTTGCAGTATTGAGTATGACAGTTCTTTTTTCAAATTCCAAAACCTATGCTGTAATGTTATTACATGGTAGGTTTTGAAACCTATGCTGTAATGATATCCATACACCCCGGCATTCAGGGAAGTAAGTGACTACTTACAGAGCAAGAGATATGTAAAACATTTTTCGTATTAGGTTAAAGGTTTAATCTAGATTTAAAAATGCATTTAAGCTTGAAAGATTTTTAAGCTTAAAAAGGAAAATTCGTAAAGGTCGTACAGCTTAGCTGTCATAATAAAATTTTTTAAGAATAATGTATCCCATTGAAATAATAACTTTACTTTTTTTGGCCGCCACTTTTAAATTTTGGTACGTTTTGAATGATGTCCTTTGACAGTTTTGGATAGCCTGATGTGCTGTTGACCCTGTACATCAATGCTTATTTCTGTACTGGGTGACGCAACATTTTATATTCATTAGATGGAATATGAGTAAAGCGGTGATAGGCTGTCATATTTTTGCCCATATTGTTTATTGGTCCATGCCATAATATAGCGAAATCCTCGCGTCCTACTTACTAGATTCTACAGAATACCGGGGAAGTCATGACCTACGGAACCGAAACGTGGAACATGACAGTGAGGTTGGCCCACCGATTGCACGTCGCTCAGCGAGCAATGGAGCGCTCCATGCTCGGGATCTCGCTAAGGGATAGAATCCGAAACGAGGTCATCCGACAGAAAACCGGAGTGATGGATATTATCCAAAAGTGTAGCAAGCTGAAGTGGCAGTGGGCTGGCCATGTCTGTCGCAGAACCGACGAGCGTTGGAGTAGACAGGTTCTCGAATGGAGACCACGTCTTGGCAAACGTAGTGTAGGACGCCCCCCAGCCAGATGGTCAGATGACCTAAAGAAGATAGCGGGTAGTGGCTGGATGAAATCAACGGAGGATCGTGCAAAGTGGCGCACCTTGGGGGAGGCCTATGTTCAGCAGTGGACTGCAATAGGCTGATATGATGATGATGATGACTGGGGAAGAGGTCGCAGTTGGAACATTATAAGTTTTTTTTAATTTCTCACTCTAACGTGAATAGCATTCATAGCCCAATGGCGCTCGCTGATCTACACTGATCAGTAAGGTTAAGCTACATACACAGAGACATGGAACCTGTTAAGTAAGTGGCAATTTATCACGGACGTGGCAATTTATTGACAGCTGCTGGCATATTCAATTCCTTCCCCTTTATAATATACTAGCATCCCGCTCGGGACTTCGTTCCCGTGGGAATTCATGGAAATTATGTAGCCTATGTTACTCAGGGATAATGTAGTATCCTAATGGTGAAAGAATTTTTGAAATCGGTCCAGTACTTTTTGAGCCTATTCATTACAAACATACAAACATACAAAAATAGGTACAAATCTTTCATCTTTATAATATTAGTGTAGATGTAGATGTAGAAGTGTAGATTTGAAAGCATTGTGAAAGCGCCCTAAGCAGTCTCTAGTGAGTCTATATCATATTACTCACAAACGTAATATTTCTTTCGCACTTCCTTGCAGCAGTATTTGTCACATCGTCAGGAAAAGTTGGCGAATAAATTCGTCACACGTGGGGAACTTTGGAAGTATTGTGACACAAGTTTGGATAAGGAAAGTTTCGGGAAGACCTACGTTACGTAGGTGTGGAATACAAAGACAGTATGGTATAGACACTACTCATGGCGTGTGCGTTAAAGGATTATTCCAAGTCAAGTCAAAAAGCTTTATTTTATAGAACACTAGCTTTCCACCCGGGACTTCAATCCCGTAGGAATTCGGGAAACTTATGTAGCCTATGTTCATTGGGGATAATGTAGGATTCTAGGTGTCGTCTATGGTCTCATGCGGTGTGGTAGGCTCTGTAAAGGGCTGTCTGGTTCGCGACCACCCTCCTACCGAATTCCGACGCCAAAAAGTTTGCTGTGTTCCGTCGGTGCGTGGGAGTACCAGTGCCTTTACAGGCATTTTCTGGGTTAACTCGCTCCATCGTCGACCTCATCTTTGACCTTAATGGTCAAGATTGAGGTCAAGAGTTAACCCATCTTATAATAAATAATAAAATCGTGAAAGAATTTTTCAAATCGATCCAGTACCTAGTTTCGGAGACTATTCAATGCAAACAAACAATCAAATCTTTCCTCTTTATAATATTAGTATAGACTAGAGAAATGCAAGGGACTTCGTTCCCGTGGAAATTTCATGAAATCCTTCATTATTACTTTCCTGTGTTATAAAATGAACCGTTTTGCCTTTCTTGCTTCACCCCCTAAAGATTCGCTACTAAATTTTAGGTCATCTATACAAACACGGAACAGCCTGCATAGCTGGCATGGCCGGCGACAAACTTGCGCATGATTCCACGCTTAGATGACGGTAAATTTTACTTTGACTGCGCGAGGGCACCGCGCAAAGGTGGGCTCGCCCATTTGCGTTGTCATATCAATTTTTTTGATATTTGACCGCAGCGCATTTCATCGCGAGCTTTAGCTGCAGATGTAAGTATCTATACACATCAACGCTGTCTAGGGATATTGCATGATTTTTCATACAAAAGAGGTATGTTTGAGAAGCTACAAAAGCTTACTCGAGATACATGAATGGCTATAATTTTGAGACGAGCAAGTGCTACACCTGAATTTTCAATTCTAATCAATTAATTTTGTTTTACTTAAAATTTGTGACTATTTTCATACAAAAAGCAGGCAAAAAGTGCATTTTCGTTTTCGTTTCCGTCACGTTTTCACAAATTTCAAGTAAAACCAATTTTATTTACTAGAATTGAATATTCAGGTTTAGCACTTGCTCGACTGAAAATTATAGCCCTCCATGTATCTCGAGTATGCTTTTATAGCTTCTCAAACAGACCTCTTTTATATGAAAAACTGTGCAATATCCCTAGACCGTGTTGATGTGTGTATTAGGATCTGTGATCTGTGTACACCTGAAAAGTTTGTGCATGAAGATGTTTTCAACTTTTTGTAAAAGCTCTTACCTATCTTCATTCTTTCTCACATACTTACCTGAAGAAACCATGACATGGATTTATTGCCAAAAATAGTCTCGTTTCATAATAATTTAGAAGTATTTTTTTACTGTATGTATTTAAATCTCTTTATATAACAGCTGCTCGTCAATGCCATATTAAGTATGTGTCATGCAAATCTAACCTAAAGTAAGTCATTAGACCCCCACGGTCTAGCCGGGTCATAATATTGTACCGAATTTCATTATGACCCGCCGGGCCATAATGAGATTTGAATTTGGAATGCAATCCGACCTCCTTGCAACCTATGACCACACGTCAAAATTGGCATGAAAACTTATCAGAGAAACCTGCACCAAGAAGATATTCGAAAATCGAACTGGCCACTACCGAAAGGAAAAAGGCGCTAAAGTGCAAATCGCTCGTTGTGTTGTTGTCCCAGTTTCAATTTCAAGAAAAATGTAAAGTGAAAGTGATGATGACAGTGATCTGACTCCGGAGTGCATACAAAAGACTCTGGCATTATTAGAAACTTACCAGTTGTTTCTAATTGTATTACTTCATATTGCCTCGCAGTGGTTACATAGAGTATGCAACAATAAAAATAAAGGTGTATTTGTCTTGGGCGATCTTGTATATATAGCGTGATAGCGCCTATATATAGCGCCCGTGACAAAATACACTGCTTTATCCCCTCGTTGCATAATCTACTATAATGTAACTTTGACTTTATAAGTAACATCTTGAATGTTTTATGAAATAAAGCTATTTTGTATTTGACTTTGAATATCCGTTAAGTTAATTAACCTATATCCATAAGGTTACTATGTAATCTTAAGCCGTTAAGATTTATCACCCTTGCAACAAAGTAAGCCAAACATTTCTTATAGCCCTAATACAAATCGAATCATTCGGCTTCTTCCAACCGATCCGCCAATAAATAGCGTCACAGCATCTAAAGCTTGGTTCACATGATAGACTTAAAGATTTTCGAGGTTCACATTGACACTGTAACTGAGCAAGATACTCTTTTGTTAGTTTTCCGTACCCAAAAGGTAAAACGGGACCCTATCACTAAGACTCCGCCGTTTGTTTGTCTGTCACCAGGCTGTATGTCATGAACCGTGATAGTTAGACAGTTGAAATTTTCATAGACGGTCTATTTCTGTTGCCGCTTTAACAAAAAATACTAAAAAACAGAATAAAAGGTTACGTGGAAGAAATTGCTTGAGACGATAAGGTCGCCTATATTGTTTTGCCTTTATGCTTACGTTGTTTGTAAGCCTTGCAGGTATCATTGTAAAGTATATTGTATTGTTTTTTAACCAACTGGGCTATCGCAACTTAGTAAATATATAAATATATAGCATTCCGCCTGGGACTTCGATCCCGTAGGAATTCGGGAAAATTATGTAGCCTATGTTACTCGGGCATTATGTAGCATTCTAACCGTGTAAGAATTTTTCAAATTGGTCCAATAGTTTCGGAGACTATTCAAAAACAATAAAAACAAACAATAAAAAATTCCCTTTATAATACTTTATTCATTCATAGATATCTGAGGAAACTTCTAGTTAATCTTTGCATACAGTCAAAACACGTCTTAAGGATTTTCACACACGTTTTCGGGGGCTGAAAAATCGCGGCGTGAAAAGAGACTGATAGTGCGTACGTTCGGATATTGCTCACATAAATTATCCGGTTCGAAGTCACCTGAATTTATACGTAGTTCGCTCGTACGTTCGACGTGGGTTACGGGTAAAGGAATAGCGTTTTCTAACTTCTAAATTACGGATTTTTTTTAACAATTTCTTTAAAAAAAATAGCAATTGGCGAGTTTCTGCCGCACGGGCCACCTTTCGAAACACGAAGGGGATTTAGGCCATAGTCCACCACGCTGGCCTAATGCGGGTTGGTGGACCGCTCGTCTTTCGAAAATAAATTTTCTTGGACGGGCGGGTTTCATTACGATGTTTTCCTTCACTGTTGAGCGAGTGATAATTAGAAATCCGTACATAAATCCGAAAAGACGAATTTAGTGGTATAGGCCCGCACTAGGATTTGAACCCGCGACCTTCGGATTAAAAGTCTGGCTCATTACCAACTGGGCTAGCATATGTAGTGAGACTTAACTCTCATGAGAGATGATTGCCAAGGAAAACATGACCTTAAACTAAACAGAAGAAGATTGCATTACTTTTACATTCGATTTACGTTGACAGATGAGTTTGAATTGCTAAATTAAGAATCTATCTAAGACACATGTCCAAATTTAAACGCAAGAGAAATGAAAACTTATTTTGCCATGTGGTGATCGGTTGAGAATAAGACCAGTCCGTTTCTTTCCGTGGGTGTCGTAAGAGGCGACTAAGGAAACACAAATGAGACCTGCCTTCTATTAATCCACCCCAGGCAACGACATCTCAATTTGTTCTGAATCTGAGGTGGTGTCCTATGGTCTTATGCGGTGTGGTAGGTTTTATGAAGGGCCGTCTGGTTCGCGACCACCCTACCGAAGTCCGACGCCAAACAGCTTGCTGTGTTCCGTCGGTGCGTGGGAGTACCAGTGCCTTAATTGGCATTTTCTGGGTTAACTCGCTCCATCGTCGACCTTGGTCAAGATTGAGATCAAGAGTTAACCTGGCCAACGAAAACTGTCCACGAGAAGAGTTAAGTAACTGTTTCTCATGGACAGCTTTCGTTGGCCAGACTCTAAGCAATAAACTTTCAAATTATTGTATTGTTACAGGGAAAAAGTAATGAGAAGTAAGGATAGTGCTCCAAAATTCAAGCTTTTCGCTCGCAACTTCTTCCTTCTGGAAGTAATATCCCATGATGGCAATTAATTTAACAGAATCAAATCATCAATCACTACCTACTTACGGGCCGAATTAGATTTGACTAGACAGCTTATGCATACCGAAGATTATATATATTATGAGACTTGCAATAAGACATGCCAAAGGTTGGATTAGTTATGCTAAAGATTAGACAAAAAATGTCAAAGATTAGATAAAATATGCCAAATGTTAGGTAAGACATTTTAGGCAGATTAGATGAGACAAGCAAAGATTAAATAATACATGCTAACAATTAATTTACATATTTCAAATCTTTAAAAATGGTATTCGAATAATCTTCTTCGAAATGACCGATTGGGAAAGGAGTTGCGTTACGCCAGATCCTCCATGAAGGTCTTATGCAGATCACAGTAGGTACGTATATGGGTAGAGAATACAGGGATAAGTGTTTAGTAGCGCCATTTTAACTTTGGAGTCGCTACCGCTTTGGTATTGGTGTTCTACAAAACATTGACAAAATTGGAAACCCTATAAATCTCGCGTTAGGGTTCCGTACCCGAAAATTGGTTCTCGCTGTCACGTTAGCGGATGCAATGTTAGCAAAATTAAATCGTAGCTTAAGGTTAATAAGAGAGTAAAGTCGGTGACGTCAATGGAACTCCTAATTCTGATATTATTGGATTATTCTTTGGTTTTTTTGTGGTTTGAAATTTTGATTGATTGTAATTTTTTACTCATTTTTAAATATTAGAAAGATTTTCATGCCAGACAGTGGCCGAATATTACTGAACTACTTTTTAAAATAGGCACATCTTTGTGCTCGCTTTCTGCAAATAAATGATTTGATTTTATACATTTATTAATAAAAATAAATAAATGTTTTATTTGACACACAATGGCACATATTTATACAACAGGTCTATGGGACTAGGTTTTGCACCAAAGTAGGTAAATAACGACTTAAAGTTTTCGGAGAAAAAATACTAAAGTCAATCATAGTTACAAGTAGATTCTACTATTGGCAGGGTGCAAAGCGGGTGGAGGGAGTAGCCTAAACGATCACAGCGCTCGCTACGGCTAAAATTGTCATTATTGTCGCTGACTTGAGCTGTCAAATCCATATTGCAGTAAACATTTTCTAATCGTTTTTGAGATAAATTTAATATGGTAAGATGTGTTATTGTGAATGTATTCTCTAATATAGTAAAATAACACAAGATTTCATTAATTTTTTTTCACAATATTTACTTACTTCTCCCTTGACAGCTGTGACAATATTGTCCATAATGGCCACCTGTCACGTGGCGCTGTCGTCGCACACGGTCCCAACTAAAGTATTGGCTACACCCTGTCGCTTACATCCTGTATATGAATTCATGATAGAGATATAAGGAAAACGTCAGGAGGTGAAACAGCTAGACACTGTAAGTAATAGTTCTGTAGATAGAGTTGCGGATATGACAATTACGCAAGTTATTTTGGGCTTGGAATAGGAAATGACAATACTCACTTAATACCCGGAAAATGGGTTTCCTTAATCTTTATGAATTGGCAGGAAAAGAGAGACCCTAAACTCTACTCTATTAGTGGATTGTATTATAAGGGAGCAAAATAATATTTTTACGGCGAGGGCGCTTTTTTGAATCCAGAACGAAGTGAGGGATTCTAGAGTAGAATCCGAGCGTAGTGAGATGTGCACTTAAAATAATTTATGATATTAAGTTTCTCAAAATGTAATAGTGTAACATCTCGTGGTTGTCCAAAATAAATAAAATAAAATAAAATAAAAAATACTAAAATGGGTCAAAATTTGCATAAACCCGTGATCACGGCGCATGCAACTGAGCTGAAACGTAGGGAACAAAGGTAAAAATATAACTAATACGCGAATTTTGACCCGTTTTAGTATTTAATTGTGTGTTCAAATAGCAAAAATTTAAAGTGTTATATCATCTGAGCCCTTTCTGTGAGCCCTTTCGATTACAGATTATATTAAATACATACTCACCTCGTCGTGAGTATGATTACATTAAATACACACTAACCCCGTTAATGTAATCTTAGCTTATTTTAAGTAACGTCCTGAATGTTCTATGAAATAAAGACAATATTTTTAGTTTTAGTACTAATTGTAGACAAAAGATGAATACTGGATTTGACACATGGATTTTGATTCCCTATAATTGCTGACTTCGACTGGGACTAACAGTCTATAATGCCCGTCGAAGCACGGAAAGGCTCTACAAACTGCCGTTATGGTTACCCATCAAAGCCCCAATTCTGTAACTGAAGTTGTGTGTCGATGGAATGCAGGCCGTTTTATCTATTCAGGTGGTGAAATTGAGAACTATTTCATTTTCATATACTTGCTGACAACCACCCCGACCAACACCGCTACCGCCAAGCGAACTTAAAGTTCAAAGCAGCCGTCATTAGATGTATGAAATTTGGATAGTTCGCCACCTGAACGGATAAAATGGCGACCTTCCATCGACACACAACTGAAGTTACAGAATCGGGGCCCAGGTTCCCTGCCACTGTGTACGTTGCTCACTGATCGGTTGAGATCAGAAAACGCTACAGGCTGCGAGGGCTACGGTAAAACTGTTTATGTCCAATGAAAAAACATGCATAATCCCTCAACACTTTTTATGTGTTTAGTTTAATACCAAAAGAAACTAAGGTTGTACATCTATAATAACACAAAACACAAATGTAATTAGGTACAAGGAAAATGCATAAAAGGAACTAACTAAGTCTAACTCCAACTCTTCCATCGTACCTATAGTTTGCTTAAACTTTAAGCGAGTTACCGCATCAAAGAAGTTTACTAACACTGTTAGTGACCGCCTGAACCCTCAGGGCAAAGGGTAAGACGTCCCTAGTGTCACTTGGACTTTATGAAAGGGTATAATAATGAAATATTTGAGGACACTGACCTTATCTTTAGGAAAACCGGCCAAAAGCCTATCAGACTACGCCCAGTGTAGGGTTCCTTAGGTATCCAAAATTATTTTATTAGTTACTTAACCGTCCATTACTCGTTAACTGGAAAAGCTAATTAAGCTGTGAGTTTTCCATTTAACTTCGCATAACTATCAATGTGCAATTTTTCAGTTTTTAAAAACAACGGTATACTTTTCTTAATGGGTTAACTCTTGAACTCAATCTTGACCATAAAGGTCAAAGATGAGGTCGACGATGGAGCGAGTTAACCCAGAAAATACCTATGAAAGCACTGGTACTCCCACGCACCGACGGAACACAGCAAGCTGTTTGGCGTCGGACTTCGGTAGGAGGGTGGTCGCGAACCAGACGGCCCTTTACAAAGGCCCTACCACACCGCATGAGATCATAGGACGACACCTCAGATTCAGAAAAAAAATGAAGTGTCGTTGCCTGGGATGGATTACTAGGAAGCAGGTCTCATTTATGTTTCCTTATAGTCGCCTCTTACGACACCTACGAAAAGAGATGGGGTGGTGTTATTCTCAACCGATCACCACACGTCATTACCTTCTCGGACGTCGCGTCGCCTTAGAGACAAGGACCACGATCCCCTTTTCTGGATCGTACCAGGGGCTCTACTCTGTACTATCTACGATCGACGGACGCCCGATAATTGTCACTACGATCGATGGATTACTAGGAAGCAGGTCTCATTTGTGGTGGTTTTTTTCTCAACCGATAACCACTCGCTAAAAAAACTTAAGTAGAGTCTGAGGAAACTTAAATAAAATTCCTCACTTTAAAACTTAACAATGCCTGTTTCGGTTTACACAAACCCTTACTATTTTTAATAAAAAGCTATTGAAATGCTACTAGATAAGGAGCTAAGAAGCTACACAACACAGACAAACTGATACATAGATACACACGTCAAAATTATAACACCCTCTTTTTTTGTCGGGGCTTAAAAACAGCTTCATCAAACGTATTTTTTATTAGTATACTTAGCCTGTATTTCGTTAACGACTAAAGTATTTTCCGGAACACGAAAGTTTTTAAATTTCAACTGCTATCCATACTATTTTTTTACGTATCTAAAAGTTTACAGATGTAATACAAATAATACAAGCCTCAGCGGAGGCTGAGTAGAAAATCTAAATACTTTTACTATCTTTATGTGCGGTCTGATCCCGGCAAGGGTATCGAAACTAGTAATAGGAATAACTCCGAAATATCTAGGTCTAATATATCTAACATTTTACGGCTTCTCAAATCTAGGCTAACACTTTCCCGACTTCGTATCAGGTCAGAGATAGTAACATTTTCTGAAGTTTTTATTGCAGCCCGTGTTCTGAGTACCGGGTAAAATCCTGAGTGAAAATTACTGTAGAAACTTTCTTATTACCATTTTAAAATAGCCTGGAGGACTGGCCATAGCCTCCGAGTTCTACAGTTGAGAAAAATAAGAATGTTATCGTTCTTTCACAGCCGTACTAGAAATGAATTATTCCACATTAGACTGTTAAATTATTCCACAATTTGTTTACTTCAGATAGCGAACTCCTGCCTAAATTAAATAAAAAGAAAATTTGCAAAAGCTCCACTACAAGTCAGACTGCATTCTCCAACACATTAGGTAAGTATTAGCATGGCTTAGTTCATTTCATACAGTTTTTTATTCTTATGTAACAGGTTACTCCATTTTCACTGTAAAACCGCTCTAAACACAACAACACAGAGTGCACGCGTGTGGTAACCTGAGTTACGGCCGTCTCTACTTCGGTACACGTTTGTCGTGGAGTGTCAAATAAAAATGTGCATATTAAAGTCATTAAAATACATAGTTTTCGTTCTATATTCTGGGTATTTACCAGCATTCGTATTTGACGAATAGTGATTCGGTAATAAGTTTTGATACAGTACTAGAGGTATTTTTTGATTATCCGTGTAGGCAGGTACAGAGGCCAGCGCATCAGGTTACTCCATTTTCGTTGTAAAACCGCCCTTATCACAACAGTACAAAGTACACGCATGTAGTAACCTGATGTGCGGCTCTCCGTACACCCATTCGCACAATTACCCAAGCCATACTCCCGCAGTCCTGACTCTGGCGTTCAAATATCATCCAGATACATAGAATTTTATGGTAGGATACGATTGGTGTGCTTATCAAAAATGTGGTGCTAAAGATTACTGGTAATTTGTAAACTAGAGGTAGGTACCGAAGTTGTTCCTTATTGATGTTCTTAATATGAAGAAATCGTGAGAAAACCTGCAGCAAGTTCGTACTCAATCGGCTGAATATGTAACCATGATAAAGATTCAAAACATTTATTTGACATAAAAAATCACACTGCAACACAACATAAAATAAAATTTAAAAAACAGGATAAGAACACAGATAGAAAACGAAAAATAACGTTATATAACAACAGAACGTAACATAAATGGACAAAAAAAAAACATAATTGGTGGATTGTGCTTTGGCATAGAATAAATAATAGTACGCTGTAGTGCAATGTCAAATAGGACACAGTTCAGCTCAGCAGATATAGCTTCTGCTAGGTTTGAATTTGCCGCCCAAGGCATGGGCCCCGACTCGACTCGCCCCCTCTAGATCCGGGGTTTAGCAGCTGGCATACTCTTTCTTTCATTCCTTGGATTAGGACGGAAGAAAAATTTCCATGTAACATTTGCTATCAGTTTCTGAGCTCTATAACCCGAGTCTCTTTAAAGTTTTTCGCCCCAGGGCTAGATTGTGGACAAAAGCAAACCCATTCGTTATGAATAAGCTCCAAAGCCTAGCTCATAGACACAAAGTAGCTTGCCTATGTGTTTTTTTACAAGATGTACTTCCGGGAGTGTGCTCAGGAGCTGCATGAGCTCATTCCGCCTGATGCCCCTTTCTTCTATCGGACTTCCAGACGTACTGCTGGGTAACATCCCTATCTTGTTGAAATCCAGTGGAATTGCACTGAGCGCTTTTCATCATCTTTTATATTGCGCACTGCTAGGGAATGGAATTCCCTGCCTGCGTCTGTATTTCCGAGTTCATATAACCCGAATCTCTTTAAAGTTCGAGTGAAAAGGCTTCTTCTGGGTGAGCTTGCTACATCCTCGACCGCATCTTTGTCCTTGAGCTAGATTGTAGTCAAGAGCAAACTCATTATTAATAAAAAAAAGTCATGTATAAAAAATAAACCTTCGCCACCTTCAGATTTCACACTCTAAACATCGTTCGAGTTTATTCAGTACAAACGCTCGCACATTTCATTACGCCAACGAGTTCACAGATGGCACAGCCGTGACATGAAGAAGTGGAGTAATTGACAGCCTTTATGTGCTGGTTGCGCTGGAAAATATGTGGTTCTTTTCAGAGAAAATAAATACAAATAACGAAACGTAACAACGTAGGGGAGTTTTGTGTGTCTGACTTATCGAAACGTGTTTATCACATTGTATAATTATAGAGGAATCTCAAAAGTCATGGTCCGTATTACAGAAGGCGACTCAAACTCGGACCTATACTTGAATAGCAGTCGTCTTCGTCATTTTGATAGTGAGAGAAAGAGACTATCAATACGTAAGTATAGATCAAGACTTGGGTCTCCTTCTGTAATACGGACCATAGTGACCCTTGTTTGTTATGATCATTGACAATTAAGCGAAAGTTTTGTTTCCTTACTTCTATGACAAACATCGCTCGCTCAATTTAATTCTAAGGTTGAAATTATAATTAAGTTCATTAGGTTACTAAAATTTAAGCACTGTCTTATACAGAATCTGTCTTAAACAGGATCTGTCGTACACCGAACAAGCGGAATATGCTTGCCTAAATTACGACGTTCTGTATATTCAAATTCGCTTCCTGAGCGTCGTGGTATATTCTAGACAGTGAGTATCCCCTAGGTACTGATCATTTTTCCCCAAGGAATCTATAAAGAAATGAAATGTAATGAAATATTCTTTATTTGCAATAAATGTGGTACCGAAGCTTGTCGATACCGAAATCAACTGATCGCTTCAGTCGTATAGAGAGATTAAAATTTTGTTTTATGTTTTGGCCTATGTTCATTGGGGAAAGATGTTCAGAATAATTATTATGAGAACATTCACGTCCATAATTGTCGCTGACAAAATAGTTTACGCTAAGAAAAGTTAAAAAAAAATGGTGTCATCCAATTTAACACTAGAATTTAAAAAATATATAACCATTCGATTGCTTACTAATAATTTTGAACGGCTTAACTAATTTGGATCAAATATAGTTAAGAACCATCCTGATTACTTTAGCTCCAAAAACACATCGAAATCTGTGTAATCGTTAAGAGCTAACGATTACACAGCAGACACACACAGACATATAGATACACAAAGACACACGTCAAACTTATAACATCCCTCTTTTTTTGTCGGGTGTTAAAAAGAAATAAAAAAATTAAGTTGTCCAATATAAACTCAATTACCAAGACCAAGTCACTCAGAAGAACAAAATGGTAAAACATTTCCTTACCGAATCCTTTGAAAAGCTTCCAGTAACTAACTACAAGAATCTCGAATTGTAATATTCTAATCTAGATGCATTAGCTCATTGACATTCATAGGAACGGGACTAGCTGTTGTAGGTATATCTAAAGTTGGGAGCAATCAAGCCTTGTGGCCGCTTTTGTGATTTTAACCTCTATTCCGTGGGAACAGGGTAGGTATTACAATTCACAAGCTTTGACAAACACTTCACTAATCTTTACTCTCGTAGACTTTCATTGGATTCTGGAGTACAGTCTGGCAAAAAAGAGTAGAAATTAAAAAGTGGCAACACTGTAGCGTCGTCCCTTTCAAATCAATCTAATAAAAACGGGACGACTTTACAGTGTTGCCACTTTTTAATTTCTACTCTTTTTTGCCAGACTGTACTAAGTAGTATTTTGTACTTTGCCACAGAGTACATACAGATGCACAGATACACACGTCAAACTTATAACACCCCTCTTTTTTTGTCGGGTGTTAAAAAGGTCACAGATTACAGGTCAATAAGTTACAATGTTATGTTTTTCAACTATACGCTAATGTTAAAAATGGTTGAATTTAAATAAATAAATAAAAGGTTCGACAAAGGTAGTTGTTGAGTTTAAGATAAAAGGCCTTTTTATAATTCAACGGCAAGGCACGTTGCGGTAAAAGTATTACCATTGCCTTCTAGTATATTACTAGTACATAGGAAGCGTGGTAATACGGTTTTGCCGTGCCATTTTCCAATTATAAAATTAGGCTCAATGCAATGGGACCTCTACTTTTTTTTATTTTTATTATAAGATGGGTTAACTCTTGACCTCAATCTTGACTATAAATTTCAAAGATGAGGTCGACGATGGAGCGAGTTAACCCAGAAAATGCCTATAAAGGCACTGGTACTCCCACGCACCGACGGAACACAGCAAGCTGTTTGGCGTCGGACTTCGGTAGAAGGGTACTCGCGAACCAGACGGCCCTTCACAGAGCCTACCACACCGCATGGGACCATAGGACGACACCTCAGATTCAGAAAAAAATGAAGTGACGTTTCCTGGGATGAATTACTAGGAGGCAGGTCTCATTTGTACTTCCTTAGTCGCCTCTTACGACACCCACGGAAAGAGATGGGGTGGTGTTATTCTCAACCGATCACCACACGGCAGACTTAGCTTTATATTGCGACTCGGGAGTCGAGATATGTGGTCTCGTAACCAATAGCTAGTTTTCAGTAATTCTTGGTCATAATATTCGTCGAAAAGGGCGACTCTATACCTAGCAAGAAAAACCGGGCAAGAGCGTGTCGGGCCACGCGCATTGTAGGGTTCCGTAGCAGCATGGTTCAAATATGCAGCTGGTTTCTTAATTCTATGAGCATATTGTCATAGTCGATGTTAAAATCCCCAAATACTATAGTATCAAAAAGAAATGTATTAAAAAGTTTGTAGTTTCAGAAATAATTGTAGTTTTGGTCTAAATATAACAGAATGGAAGTATTTAATGCGCGAGCGAAGCGAGCGCGAATTTTCTTTTTGTTTTTTTTAAATATTTTTTTTTTTGTGATAATATTATTGATAAGGATAATATAATAATATCGAGCTGCTGAGAAAAAAAAATGAAATAAATATAATGAAGTGGAAGTATATAATGCGCGAGCGAAGCGAGCGCGAATTATTATTATTATTATTATTATTTTTTTGCGATAATATTATTGTTAGGCATTATATAATAACATCGAGCTGCTGCTAAAGCAGGTCGCGTGGTGGTCGTGTATAATTTTGATGTCATTTTCTTAATTAGCACCCCCAAAAACCTATTAAACTACACCTGAAATGTCAATATGTTACAGCTTGGCTTTCGGCTCGCCTCACTTTTAGCATGGAACCTTGTATGACAGCCATTTTGGATTGGGGTACACTTCGTCGTAAATGCTACACTCGTGAATTATTCTACATTTTTTTCATTATAAAAATTAATGTTTCTCAAACGGATTGCTGAATCGAAAAACGTTCATAGTAAACCCCTTCTATCTTTTAAAAAGCTATCCTATGATAACCTACTCGATGATATCGGCGAGAAAAAAAAATCCATCACCCTTTCACGTGTATGGGAAACACCCGAAAAACAATTTTTTTTCCACTATTTTATTTTGTAGATCTGTCAGGGCAATCAATATGTATGACCATGCCAAATTTCAGCTCTGTAGTACCAAGGATCTAATATCTATACATATAATAAAACTGTAGAGGTCGAATTTCTGTACATAGAAAAAAAATGCTAAAAACCGAGTCAGGGGGATGTAAGAAGAGAAATAAAACAAATCCCGATTTTTTTAGATTTTTTTGTTTCTCTGTTTGTCTGTTTGTCTGTTTGTCTGTTTATCTGTTTGTCTGTTTGTCTGTTTGCACGGGCTAATCTCCGTAACTGTTGGACCGATTTAAATGAAATTTTGCATAGGGGTACCCTATATCCCCGGTCAACATTTAGGCTACATAAAATCTCGAAATTTAGCCAGTAAATATAAAACCAACAACAAAAACCCCTGAAAAAATTCAAAGCTAGGTGTTTTTCAGAACATTTTACTCATACCATAGAGATCAACGTATTTTTGACATATACATGGGCTAAAAGTAAGGACATGTTGTTTTTTAAATTTATCTCTTTCGAGAAAGGCAAAGGAATCTGCATCCATACAGCCAGGTCTTCAATATATGTATTTCTTAACTATGTCTTCAATTTATATTTCTTTATTACTTCTTTCATTCTCCGTAAGCCGATAGTGTTTTGTTTACGAAGAACTATGGCGGCGAGAAGCACTGCCGCTGGATCGGAGCAGATACACTGTATCACTTGAATTACTTTTTAACCGACTTCCAAAAAGGAGGAGGTTTTATGTTCGACTGTATACAGGGTGGAATTTTGTAATGCCACCTGAAGGGAAAGTACTCTTAATACTGTAGATAGAAAATTGTACTCAAAGAAAACATTCCTTTATTTTTGAAAAGAAAGAAAACTGCATTCAAGAATTTTCGAAAATTCGCTTACCACAACCGGGAATCGAACCGACTTAAATCTGTAAGAATACCCTGTACTTTTATTGCGTCGATCGTTAGGGTCAATTATAAGGATGAAATCTTTCTAACAAACTTGGTAAATTAAATGAAAGGAAGACTACGAAATCTTAAACCATTGTATATCTCTATTTTATGTATGTTCACCGATTTCTCCGCCATTTGGACCGATTTTCAAAATTCTTTTTTTTTGTTCGAAAGAGTATACTCCAGAAGTGGTCCAAGTCAGGATCTGATGGAATCCCATCAAAATCAAGGGCAACCCTTGAATGGAATAGGCACTTACAATGTTTCTCAAGTTCTTTCTATTACTTACGCCAAACATAGAAAAATATACACATCAACACTGTCTAGGGATATTGCATGATTTTTCATACAAAAGAGGTCTGTTTGAGAAGCTATAATACCATACTCGAGATACACGGAGTGATATAATTTTCATATGAGCAAGTGCTAAACATGAATTTTCAATTTTTATCAATGAATTTAATTTTTCTTGAAATTTGTGAAAACGTGACTAAAATGAAAAAAAAATTGCGCTAATTCCACCAATTTCATACAAAAAGCAGAAAAAAGTGCATTTTTGTTTTCGTTTACGTCACGTTTAAAAAAAAAACAATTTAAACAAAATTCATTGACGAGAATTGAAAATTCAGGTTTAACACTTGCTCATCTTAAAATTATATCCCTCCGTGTGTCTCGAGTATGCTTTTATAGCTTTTCAAACACACCTTTTTGTATGAAAAATTAAGCAATATCCCTAGACAGTGTTGATATTTAACTTATTTTTTCTATGTCTATGAGTACGTAGCATTTGATAAAAGGACCGGATTGAGATTTATGAGATATTTTGTATAAAAGATCCTTTCTTAATTTTTTGTCGGAAGTTTGGTTGAGTAGTAGAGTTACACAGCCTGTGAATCGACGGTTTCTGGGTTCGATTTCCGGTTTGGGCAAACAAACCATACGAGGGAAACTTTAGTGCAGAAAGTTACAGTGTGAAGTGCTAATTAATTGATTTTATGATAGATAGATAGATAGATTGACACTTTATTCAATTGACATAAAAGAGCACAACACAGTAATAGACAAATAACAAACATACAAGTAAACATGAATCAGCAAGCAAACAATGAAGTAAACAGAGTAAGAAACAGAAACAAATTTTATAACACTATTTTACACCGTGTTATCTGTATCATGCCAATCAAATTGGCACTGACTCAGCATATTGCTGCAGTACCAGACTGCAGCGCTGGTATTCTGCCATGATGCTACTTATTGAGTTTTCTTTGTAGGTAATAATAACCTTTAACTTCATAAATTCACCTTTAAAAAGTACTTTATAAAGAAAATCTGAGGGTGCTGCTCTATAATTAGATAGATGCTATTTTTAAGAGCTATCGTCGAATATAAGTGAGTCGGAAGAAATTAAAATTATTGTAACTGACCCACAAATATCCAAAAATAAAACAAAAACTTCTGTGCTGAACTGGCACTGAACAAAAAATTTGGAAAAGCTGCCAACCAAATACATTGCATTGTTGGTACAGAGGCCAGCGCATCAGGTTACTCCATTTTCATTGCAAAACCGCTCTTATCACAACAGCACAGAGTGCACGCGTGTGGTAACCTGAGTTGGGGCCGTCCGTGCATTACAAAATTTAGACAACGTATTATATACTCATAAACAATATGCCATTTTTTTAATTTTCATGACATGTAAAGTTATATGACTTATGTTACCCCAACGAGGATTATAGGCGTATAATATCTAAAATATCGAAACTTTTGTCAGCTTTAATAGATCGGCTATTCTGCACTTTTATAACGAACCAAAACTAAATACTTAATACATTGTTAATAAGAACGAAGTTGATTAAGTATTTAGTCTTCAAATCTTAATTCGGCCCTAACTAAATGACATTATTCAATTTTCAGGATATCACTTTTTGAAAACAATAAAACGGCTTATTTTTATTTTTAAGCAAAGGAATCTATGGCCGTACAGCCGGTGTTTTCAATGCATTTCTTATTTTTAAAGGCGGGAAACTCAATAGAAACTGACAATGACATTTGTTTTATTAAAATCACTATGAATATGGTCTATATAGGTTTGATCTATGGCTTTGATGTTCTGACATGAAATAAGGGCTATTTATTGATTTTTTGATTTTAGTTTACATCAAGCGTAGCATTGCGTATATAAGCCATAGATAAATATTATAATATTACTACTCTAATAAGTTTCTTAGTTTGGATCAAGCACTGACACCTTTGCTTATTTCTACAAATGTCCATTGAAGGGAAAAGCTTAGTCATTTCTATCTTAAATTTAATTTTTTATTGAATCATTTTTACACAATTATCGCAAAGCACAATAAAAGCAGCGTGCTAGCTGAAATCTCAAATGCACGGGGGTTGTCTTAGATACTGACATAGGTGACCTGTTTCAGAAACTTCTATTCCACTGAAAATCTAAAATAAGTCCGTAATTACTTAGCACTAAGGAATTCGTGTGCCATTTATTGTACTTACCTAAGTAATAGGTCTTTCAACATACAATTTTCGTAAATTTTTTACTCCACATATTTTTATTTTATCAAAATTGATTTTTTATAAGTACAAAATCCTTACGTTTTTCACAGAAACGCGAAATACAATATTAATTAACCACTTTTTGTGGGATTGTTAAGACAACAAGATGTTTTAGAGGCACCACTGACTCATGTTAAGTGTTGATTGTCTATCTCTCTCAGTATCAAAAAATAAAAAACGACTGCTACTTAAGTATAGATCAGAGTCTGAGTCGCGTTCTATAATACGGACCTTAATCTATCAAAAGCAGTAACAATGGTATAGAAAATAAAAGTAGAGGATACAACTATGTTTGACCTTTGTTTTCAGATCCAAAGTAATGTATTAAGTATCAACCTTATATGACATAGTTAGCCAAGTTTTCAAATAAAAAATATTTTTAGAAATTGCTTTTCCTTATATGAACGAAATAGTTGTTATTCGTTCATATAACGAAAATATGAACGAAATAGTTGCTTCAATAAAAAACGGCAATTCATGTATCTGTAGTTGTGTCAAAGTACAAACTCGGTCTATAAAAATACATACAACACGCAGACGAAGTTGCGGGCATCAGCTAGTTAGTGAATATATTCTTATTAATCCCAACAACGTTTAGCACTTGGTCGACTATTACTCACAAGCTTGAAGGGCCAACTTATGTGTGATAGTTTTCCTTTTAATTTTGTTGTATATTCTATCACCGTGAATTTTTCCACATTTTAAAAACAATCGTTTTGCTTGTAGTGGGGGACACTTGTTTTTAAAAAAATGTTCACTTTAAAAATTAATTTTTCGCAAAAGGAATGCTGAATCGAAAAACGTTCTTAGTAAACCCCTTCTATCTTTTAAAAAGCTATCCTATGACATCTCATTCGATGATATCGGCGAGAAAAAAAAAACGTGTATGGGAAACACGTGTATCACCCCCTTTCACGTGTATGGGAAACATCCGAAAAATTGTTTTTCCAAAATTTTATTTTTTCAATCTGTTGGCGCAATCAATATGTATGACCATGCCAAATTTCAGCTCTGTAGTACCAAGGATCTAATATCAGTAAATATATTCTTATTAATCCCAACTAAGTTTGGCACTTGGTCGACTATTACTCTCAAACTTGAAGAGCCATCTTATGTGTGATAGTTTTCCTTATAATTTCATTGTATACACTACCACCATGAATTTTTTCACATTTTTAGAATCAACCGTTTAGCTGGTAGAGGGGGGGGACACTTGTGTTTGACAAAAATTTTCACTTTAAAAATTTATATTAGGCAAACAAAGTGCTGAATCGAAAAACGTTCTTAGTAAACCCCTTCTGTCTTTTAAAAAGCTGTCCTATGACACCCCATTTAATGATATTGGCTAGAAAAAAAAATTCATCGCCCTTTCACGTCTATGGGAGACACCCGAAAAAATTTTTTTTTCTAAGATTTCACTCTACAGTTCTGACGGCGTAGTTAATATTTATGACCATGCCAAATTTCAGCTCTGTAGTACCAAGGGTTTCTTAGGAAACCCGCGGACAGACGGACAGACGGACAGACGGACATGGCGAAACAATAAGGGTTCGTAGATTACTACGGAACCCTAAAAAGGCAAACTACGAAAAACACGGTTCATTGATCGCATGACGCTAAAATATATTTTTCCCGACAAATCCTTAGGTTCAGCTATTTTCCTTATTTTTGCCATAAAATGCTCTAATAAATCCTTATAAAGCTTTTGATTTGGGTCGTATTTTATGCCACGTTATTTTTTGCGTGCGAGTTTTATTGCATTTCACTTTTATCGCCAAAGTAGGGAAGTATTGAGATATGGTAATGGATGGCATTAATAATTTTATTTATTTATGAAATACGGGAGAGGCCTTTTTGCAGTGCAAATATATGACCCTGAAGGGCTCTAGAAGGTCTACAATACAATAAAAATATACCATCTACTTTTAAATAATTCAACGCTATAAAATGCTTTGTATACCTAGTAATATAATGGAGTCGCTGTGTTAGCGCAGCAGCAGAGTACTTTTCGAGACTTTTCAGGGAGGTTTCTAGATTAATAAAAACACTGTAGTAGGAAAGGTGTGAGTCCCCGGCAGAGTAGAATAGGACCACCCTCTTTCTTGCCGAGGTGTCGTACAAGGCGACTAAGGTAAATATGCAAGCAAGTTCATCTGCACACAGAGAAGGAAAACTCTGCAATTATATTGAAACCCTCGCCAACCCATCTGCCAAGCGTGGTGAGTATGGCATTTACCCCTCATGTTATCGAGGGAGGCCCGTGCCCCAGCAGTGGGGACGTATATGGGCTGATGAAGAAGGAAAGGTGTTGTGGTCGTTTATTACAGTCAATTTTTTTTGTGAAATTATCTAAATAAAATATCGAATAATGTATAAAGAAGAACGTCCTAACCGGACTAAAGATCAAGTTGAAATGCGTCACCACAAATTAATAATAGTAATGTCGTCACCTTCATGTAGAAAACGGGTAATTTTGAATTAAAAATGGAGCTTCGAACCAGAGGAGTAAAAACCATCATGAAGAAGGTTAGGAGCGAGATGCATTCGGCCTCGTTACAGAGTGACAGGAGATCGGGTACAAAGGAGACCAAAATCACCCCACCCCATCTCTTCTCGAGTAAGTTGGATAAAACGTAAACGCCAAAAGAGGGGCAGCTCACCAATAACTTACCTCCGCGAGTAAGTGTTTTCCTAAATCATACTATACACAGTTCTTCTATTTTCCTAATGTCTCTTCGGCAAACAGTGTCTGTTTAGTTTTTGTTATTCGATAACTCTTAAATTAAAAATATTGTAAAACGCCTGACATTAAAAGCCTTACTACAAAAATAAAACAAAAAAAAATACAGTCGAATTGAGAACCTCCTCCTTTTTTGAAGTCGGTTGATAACTAACACAATGTTTAAATATGACTAAACGGACATATATTCCTATGCCTTTCCCGAAAGGGATAAATTAAACAACAACAAATTACATAAGTCATCTCATGATATTTTATGGTAAAACAGTTATTACGTATTTTTGCCTTGTGGTGATCGGTTGAGAATAATACCACCCCATCTCTTTCCGTGGGTGTCGTAAGAGGCGACTAAAGAAACACAAATGAGACCTGCCTCCTAGTAATCCATCCCAGGCAACGACACTTCATTTTTTTCTAAATCTGAGGTGTCGTCCTATGGTCTCATGCGGTGTGGTAAGCTCTGTAAAGGGCCGTCTGGTTCGCGACCACCTTCCTACCGAAGTCCGACGCCAAACAGCTGCTGTGTTCCATCGGTGCGTGAAAGTACCAGTGCCTTTATAGGCATTTTCTGGGTTAACTCGCTCCATCGTCGACCTCATCTTTGACCTTTATGGTCAAGATTGAGGTCAAGAGTTAACCCATCTTATAATAAACAAAAAAAAATAAAAAATACGAATATTTTAGCTTTTAAAAAGCTAAACCAATTTTGATCAAACATAGCTACGAAACAAAAAAAAAACCTTATCGAAATCATGTTATCCGTTTAGGAGCTTTGATGCCACACACAGACACACAGATACACACGCCCAACTTGCCAAAGTTATAACTCTTTTTTGTCGGGGGTAAAAAATCAACAAATTTTTTCGAAATACGGAATTTGCCAAACCACGGTAAGAAAATAAAAGCACTGTAAACGGTATTGAGATCCGAACGCTTCCAAAAATGAAAACTGTAAGAAAACTGAAACTGTAATGCAGAAAACTGTAACTGTAAACTGTAATGCAGAGTTTTGAATTAAATTTTGACCAAAAATCCAACAAGCAAGCGCCAGTGTAACTTGAACGGATCTAGGGAAGTAGCAAACGATGTGTTGAAACAATAGAACCAGAGTTACTCATACAACGAGTAGTTGCTGATATTGATCGAGATTGACGAAGTTGTTGCTGATTATTTTTGTCTTCGTTTTTAGTTGTGAAGCCTGTTGCGAATGCGTTTTCGTAATTTTCTTTTTTGTTTTCCATTAAATAACTTAATTTATTATCGTCAATAATTGTTACAATACAGGTTAAAGGGTAACTTTACACTAGATTTAAGCAAATTTAATTAAGAAATTTGAAATAGTGTATAGGCTCATAAAACTGAATAACTTTTCGTAAGGAATATAAGTTAATTGAATGTCTTTGTACAAAGGCCTCCCACTCTTTTCCCCATTCGTCCCAGTTGCTTGCGGATTTCCACCTGGTCCTCCGATATCCGGTGAGGTCATCCTGCCACCTCTTCTATGATTTACCCCGACTAGGGTGACCTTTAAGTATCCACTGCGTGGCCACCCTCGCCCACCGATCTGGGTCCATACGACTCAGGTGGCCAGCCCCGTCCCACTTAAAACCATAGGTAAACTTATTTCCGGGCTTACTTGGGACACAAATAAATACATATACATAGAAACACCTAGAAGAAGCATTTGATTTGATACAAATGGGAATTGAACACACAAGATGTCGACTCGGATGTAGAGTTACTATCATTGAACAAAAACTATGCAATAAAGGATTTGTTGGTATTCTTCGAAAAAACATTTACTAGTCAATCAATAGCGGTGATAGCCCAGTTGATAATGCGCCAAACTTGTAACTGGAAACCCGACGTCTTAGAAAATTCGTTTTCGAAAGACGAGCGGTCCACCAACCCGCATTGGGCCAGCGTGTGGACTGTGGCCTAATCCCCTTCGTGTATCAAAGGGAGGCCCGAGCCCCTCGGTGGGGACGTATTAGGGCTGGTAAGTGAAGTCAATCAATTAATCATTTATCTGCAAGAATGCAGTTTAATCCTTTTATTTTCTATATACCTTCGTAACTTGAAGATTACAGCAACCCTAGGTCTCACCTTCTCAATGGTAGGTTTAACTCCTAGGATTGGGGTTAAACCTACCTTGGTATAGTTAAATTGTGTTTGTGGCAATTCGATTTCAACAGATATCTATCGGATTGCGGCATTTGTATTTTTATTTGGTATCGTCATTGTGTAGCTGAGATAGAGCATTGAATTTAGCTGTCTTAGCTGAGTGTAGCATTCAATTCAGCTTTGTTGATCAATTTATAGGAAAGTATTTTTATTTTATTTTATTTATTTCAGGACATTCAGTGGTAGTTACATTATTTTTGACATATTTTAAATATTACGCTATAATTAAAGTAAATGCACTACCTTGTAGGTACGGACGGCCGCAATTCAGGTTACCACACGTGTGCACTCTGTACTGTTGTGATAAGAGCGGTTTTGTAACGAAAATGGAGTAACCTGATGCGCTGGCCTCTGTACAACAACATGCTTTATTTAATACTAGCTTTCCACCCGTGGTTCCGTCCGTGTGGACTACTGGTTATATCGTGCCCAGCTGTGAGATAAAATGCAGCCTATGTCCTTTCCCAAGGTCTAATCTACCTCTGTACCAAATTTAATCAAAATCGGTTCAATAGTTTAGGCGTAAAAGACGGACAGACAGACAGATTTACTTTCGCATTTATAATATTAAAGTAAGGATATTAATATAGTAAGGATGGTGAGATGGAGATCGTGCTGGGGCATTATTTTTGAATCACTCGCCTCGATATCTTTCGTTGATTTGCGTCGATGCTATTGATTTTTTAATTTTTTATTAATAACTAAATTCCACGAGTACTAAGACCCTTTCGCTGAAGTGTATTGATAAAAAAATTCGGAAATCAATAGAATCCGCGCAAATCAATAAAAGATTTCGGTCGAAACGAGGCGAGTGATTCAAAAATAGTGCCCCAGGTGGATTGTGTGAAATGATCCAAGTTTTTGTTTAGCGGTATTTAAGTATAATAACACTTGCTATAAAGGATTTAAAAATGTTTATTTATTTGTTGCTATTTAATTTTTTTTTTCTTTCTTAGTCTAGCTTACAAGAAATACAATCATTTAGATCAGGTTAACAAACCAAAAAGTCAAGTATTGTAGTTTTTAATCTCCGCCGAAAAAAGAGGTATGTTTTAAATTTGACGTGTATAACTGTTATGTGTTTCTTTCTGCGGCATCGTAGCTCCTAAACAAATAAATCAATTTCGATGCAATTTTTTTTGTTTGAAAGCTAACTGATCAAGATGGTTCTATATCTTATCAAATTTGGTTCAGCCGTTTAAAAGTTAGAAGCTATGAATGTCGGGGAATGAATGAATACATTTTTTTAATAATTTAACTCCTAATTATAAAATTACATATTTGAGTACTCAAGATTCATAGTTGGTGCACTGTGCTACAGAAATACAATACTTAGGTGCACTATTATTCACTTAACGGTTTGCTTTAATGAACAACATTCAACACTTGAAAGGGATTTACAGTACACAACTCATGTTGCCAAACAGTTGGACTCTATTCAGTTGTGTTAAGAATGATTTTACAACAGGCCGTGGTATTCGCTGTGTTATTTGTTGTCTGAGAGGAATGGTAAATGGCATAGATTTATTATGTCGATTTAGATTCAGATTGATGTTTGGTAGACAATAGGGTAGACTGAAACAAGAGAAATTACTTAAGTTAAGTACAGGCAACAGCACATTAGGCTACAGTGCACTTTGAAGGGATGTTTGTTACAAATGACACGTGTAGTCTTATGTGCTTTGTGATAACGTAAATACGCTTTCACACAATAGAGGTCGGTATTGACATTGGAAATGTCTTTTGGGAGGTTTCGGTGTAGGGCCTCATTTCACGGAAAAGAGTGATCTGCGTATAGCTCCGTTGGTAATATAGCTAGGATAGTTTAAGGGCTCAAAAGATGCGTATTTGCAAGGGCTACATTATGCAAAAAAGAATTTTGAAAAATGTCAAAAATCAAAAAAGTTATGACGAAAAAACCGTTTTTAGGGTTCCGTAGTAATTTAATCTACGAACCCTTATAGTTTCGCCATGTCCGTCTGTCCGCCTGTCCGTCTGTCCGCGGGTTTCCTAAGAAACAGAGCTGAAATTTGGCATGATCATACATATAAATCACGCCGACAGAACTGTAAAATAAAATCTTAGAAAAAAAATTTTTTTCGGGTGTCTCCCATAGACGTGAAAGGGCGATGAATTTTTTTTTCTCGTCAATATCATCGAATGGGGTGTCATAGGACAGCTTTTTAAAAGATAGAAGGGGTTTAAAAAAAACGTTTTTCGATTCAGCACTCCGTTTGCGAAATATAAATTTTTGAAGTGAAAATTTTTGTCAAGCACAAGTGTTCCTCCCCTCTACCAGCTAAACGGTTGTTTTTAAAAATTTGAAAAAATTCACGTTGATAGAATTCACACATAAGTTGGCCCTTCAAGTTTGCGAGTAATAGTCGACCAAGTGCCATACACTGATTAATAAGAATATAATTACTAATATTACATCCTTGGTACAACAGAGCTGAAATTTGGCATGGTCATAGATATTGATTGCGCCGACAGATCAAAAACATAAAAATTCGGGTGTTTCCCATACACGTGAAAGGGCGATGGATTTTTTTTTCTCGCCGATACCATTGCATGGAATGTAATTGGATAGCTTTTTAAAAGATAGAAGGGGTTTACTAAGAACGTTTTTCGATTCAGTACTCCGTTTGCGAAAAATTTATTTTTAAAATGAATTTTTTTGTTAAAAACAAGTGTGTCCGGGGAAGACACTACCAGCTAAGCGGTTGTTTCTAAAAATGTTTAAAAAATCCACGGTTATAGAATATACAACCAAATTAAAAGGAAAACTATCACACATAAGTTGGCCCTTCAAGTTTGCAAGTAATAGTCAACCAAGTTCCAAACGTTTTTGGAATTAATAAGAATATGTTTACAAGGTTCCACGCTAAAAGTGAAGCGAGGTCGAAAGCCAAACTGTAACATATTGACATTTTAGGTGTCGTTAAATAGGTTTTTGGGGGTGTTAATTACGAAAATGACATCAAAATTATTTTAGCAGCAGGTCAATATTATTTCTAACAATAATATTGTCGCAAAAAATATTCGCGCTCGCTTCGCTCGCAAATTTGATACTTGCATTTAGTTGTATTTAGACTAAAACTAAAGTTATTTCTAAAACTACAAACTCTTTAATACATTTGTTTTTTGATGCTATAGTATTTGAGATTTTAACATCGACTATGACTGGTGATGAAAGAAACTCAGTCTTTTAAGGCTTTTAATTACTACTTCCCTTATTTTTGACGCCTCACAACTGACTCAGACTTTTAGTTCCCAACCTTTAGTTATAAGACTAGCTTTTTTAGTTGAAGTCTTTTAACGTAAAAAACTCGACAGTCGTAAGGTATGTGTTGATAGAATGTAAATATCTATTTTTTTCTCTTGTTAAATTTTATCAAAATGTATTTAGCGGTTTAGGCGTGAATTATTCCTTTTGGTTGATAGGTTACAAAAGATATACTGAATATCACACACAAACTGCGGTGCGAGCCCTTTTACATAAAATAACTGGAGTCGTTTAAGTCTTTTAAAATCAGCTGGACTTGGTTAAGTCTTTCAGTTTTTTGAAAACAACTCGAGTCGTTTCAGTTTTTAGTCTTTTAATAAAACGATTAAGTCTTATTAATAAAAACTCGAACCTTCAGTCTTAATTTTAGAATCAAGTCCTGTGCCTTAAAAGACTTTAGTCTCTTTCATCTATAACTATGACCGTAACGATAGTACACCAGTTTTAAATGAATATGTAATGTAAACGATTTTTATACGACCGTTTGCATCCACGCGAGGTCGTTCTTAAACAGATGTTTTTTTTTTTCATTTTCCTTGTGGCGCCGGAATTTATAATTCTCCTTTAGTTACCTTCTTTCTCTGTGACCTCGTTTTTGATATTATTAGCGATTTAACCGTCAATATGCTCGTAGAATTAAGAAGCCAGCTGCATATTTGAACCATGCTGCTACGGAACCCTACAATGCGCGACGCGCGTGTCCGACACGCTCTTGGCCGGTTTTTTTTGGATTTTTGACATTTTATTTCCTTTCGAGTCCAATAAGAGATATCGAAATTTCGAAAAAATAACCCCTGGGGACATAGATTATGAACATTTTAAGCCCAAAAAAAGAAAATCAGTCGACTAGTTTTTCCACAACGCTTACGTAAAGGTGGTCGACTTTGGTGAATTGTAAACACCTAAGATGAAAATGAAATTATTTTTTAATGCACTCTGAAATCATGTGTGGTATGAAATCTGTGTTTTTTTTTAATATACGCAGAGGTACATTTATAATACGTTTTTTAAATAAATGTAAAGTTGCCAAAAATGTACAAGAGCTCCGTATTTTTTTGTTTTATGTCGTTTCATACAAAAATATCAAGCTAGATTGTCTGAAGCATTAAAAGAAAACAAAATATTTGTAAGAAATAAAATTAACATCGTCCAACTGAGTTGCATATTGGTAATCCCTCTATTAGACCTAAAATTCTGCGTTTTCAAAAATTTTTTCTTTAGGACGTTAAAAAGGCGTATCAAAATCTTGAAAATTATTAGACTAAAAATGTGCAGCCTTATCGCTCAAACAAACAAAAAAAGACTGTTTTTGTTTCTCTAGCGTGTTAACTACCAAATGCTTTATTCGACTTATCTAGGAATTTGTATTCAGGACAAGCAGCGCAGACTTGTATAAAAAAACAAACATTGCCTTTGAATTTCAATCAAAACTGAGTGCTGAAACCGGCTGAAACAGGCTGAAACGAGTACCGGCGACGTGATCAACACGACGATCGCAGCTTTGTTTAAGGCAACGTTCACAGTTACATTGAGTTCCTCACTTTTCGCCCGGGACTTCGTTCCCGTGGGAATTTGAGAAAATTATGTAGCCTATGTGTTAATCCAGGGTGTCAGCTACCTGCGTATTAAATTTTAATACGCAGGTAAAATTGGTCCAGCCGTTGGAGCGTGAAAGAGGAACAACCAGCCATCCATACTTGCATTTCGCGTTTATAATATTAATAAGGATTTGATTTAATTTGGCGCTCACTGACCGGAATCGATTAGTGGGAAAAATATATCGGACAGAGAACCTTGGTGGGTGACTATAGATTTATCGAAAGCGAACCGCTGTTCTTCGGAGGATAAGTTAAAACCGTATGTCCTGCCCCCCGCTTGCGATAACTTTGAACGTGTTTACCAAAGCTAAGTCGCTCACGTTTCTATTGGGCTGAATGCAAAGGAAACGTGAGCGGTTTAGCTTTGGTAAACACGTTAAAACTTACCGCGGTCGGGGGGCTGCTTGTTGCCTTTTGACTGCAATAGTAAAGTCGTTGGGAATCGTCCAACTATTGCATGCAAATTTTCGAACAGTTAACTTACCACGCGTGGCAAAATACCCTATGAAAATTGAGACACACAGGAAGCTTAAAAGTCAAAACTTTATTTTATAAAACATTTAGAATGTTACCCAAAATTAGTCAAAGTAGTTTTTTTAACTCTATGCGTATTTGTAATGATACTGTCTTCGTCTGAGAGGAATAGGCAAAAAACTCCCAGGGGTGCGCTTTTTAAAAATCTAATTGCAAATTTCCTTGTTCACTAAACTGAATATCATTCACCAAGGAACATTAGAAAATAAACGCCCGTCGATTGTAAAAATTAACTCATGGCAAATTCAGTTAATAGCATATTTTTTTTAGGTTGGTGGTGATGGTTGCATATTCTCTGCCTTCTGTTCAAGATCCTGCGCAGTGATTCTTCTCCGGAATATCTGCGCCAACGCTTCAATTTTTCACTTTCTATTGATAAACCATGTCGTTCTCATATAAGATCTATTGTTTCTATACCTCCTCATCATACTGACTTCTTCTCCTATTCTTACACTGTGCATGCAGCGAGACTGCGGAATTCGCTTCCTCACGATGTCCGAGACAGCAACTCTCTAGGGATTTTCAAAAAACGCCTAAAAGAGCACTACCTTTCCATTGCCCATTCATAGTATTTATTTTATATATACTCGTAATTATATATGTATTATATTTATTTGTTATATATATATATGTATGCATTTATTATATCTTTAGTACTAGGTTTATAAAGTTTTATATATATTTAGCTGGAGTAATATGTAGTATTTAAGTAATAATTAGCATTCAATTTGTTACATCTATTTCTCTCCTATAGTACACGTCTGTCTTCCTTTCTTCTTGCTCTATCCTATCAACAGGTCTGCTGGTAGAAATTTCTTTTTAGAAATAAGCGGAACCTTTTTGTTTGTACTGTCTTATGTCTGTAATTTGTGTCCTGTGTGTACAATAAACGTTGTTACTATGGTTCGCTCTTGCAGAAAACTGAATAAAAATTATCAGTGTGTGTTAACCTTAAGCTGAGTTGAGCGAACGGCTTAACCGTCTGAACTGAACGTGAACAATCACGCAAATTCGTTCGGCAAATAGCGGCGTGCGTAAATTCGTTCTTTACTGTATGGAGATTACAGATCAATATGCCATGAGGGCGGTAGTGGACAAACTTTCTTAGTGAACATTTTTTTTTGTAGATTTCTAACGAAAAAAAAACGTTTTTGATACAAGAATCGATCAAACTATACTTATTACTGGGTCTTTTTAAAATTCGAAAACGGCACGGCAAAATTGTATTACCATTGCTTCCTATGTAATAGTAATACTAGAAGCTGAGAACATAGGGGGCAATGGTGAATCTTTTGAAGTGCCGTGCCGTGTCGTTTGAATTATAAAAAGGCCCATTATGTCTTATTATTGCAAGTTGTTAATGTTTCAATTTTAAATAATGCGGTTTTCAATTGTTTGCGATCTCATTATTTCTTCTCTTGTTTCATAACAAAACAATTTGTTCTTGAATTTTTGTTCAGTTTCAAGAGCCATACTTAACAGAAATTTTCGTTGAAAATACTGTAATTTTGCAATAAAAATGATAGACACTAGAAAGCTCTACTGAGCTGACGAAGTAACGTTTCAGTTCTTTGTTGAATTCAATGATATTGTAACTACTGGGTGGAAGAAAGATAGATAGCCTCTTTAGTCATTGGCACCCTTCGATAGTTTGAAACTATCTAGTAATAAGACCTCTGACCTATTTGACGAACCTTTCGATTCCGAACTATCTGACAAAGGGACCTTTCTCATACCGTTTAATAATCCTTAATATCACTTCTAAACGGTGGCGTCAAATCGCTCAACGACTCAATGCTTTCAAGGCTTCAAAGCGAAGGTTCCATGCTTTCCATACCTCAATCGAAAATCTATTTAGATCAAGTTTCCCAGGAACCCCATGACGTTGGTAATGAAACGTGTTTTACGTATTGAACATTATGTATTCCCAAAAAAAAATTCCTTCTTTTCATACTACCTACGCTCAGGCAACCAGTTAACTGACCATACTCGATATACGAAGAACCGATGGGTTTATTTTAATTTTAACCCATTTCCGTTGGGGAAAATTGTTGAAAAGTCAGACAGTAGATATCCGTTTCAGACATAATGTCACTGGCTGAGTCGCACTTGTATTTATTTAAATTTAAACTAAACTCAGACGAGGCAAAGCTCTTTGTAAGATAAGTCACAAAGAGAAGCGGACTCATGTTCATTTAATCCGGAATGAAAAGTGAGACAGTACTAGCTCATCAGGGATTTAGCTTAATAGAGTTTCAGCTATTTGCTGATAATCTCATGAACTAGATAACACCCGTTTAATCTCGTTAGCTAAAGCAGACAGAAACATGTGCTTTGCCTTACTTTATTGTCTGTCTGACTTGCTGAAAGGTTAGAATATTTAAAGCTACATTCTTTATTCACAAAGATCCGACTTTGTACAAGCTTCAGCGTAAAATAAGAGAATCCATGAAGGGAATTTTTTTTACTTGCCTGTATACAAGGACGTCCCCACCGAGGGGCACGGGCCTTTCTTCTAAACACGAAGGGGATTTAGGCCACGCTAGCCCAATGCGGGTTGGTGGACTGAAGGGGATCTTCATTCATCTTTATCAGCCCATGTAAGTCCCCACTGCTGGAGTACGGGCCTCCCTCAATAACATGAGGGATAAATGCCATACTCTCCACGCTTGGCAGACGGGTTAGCGAAGGTTTTTATATAATTGCAGAGTTTTGTAGATGATCTTGCTTGCATATTTACCTTAGTCGCCTTGTACGACACCTCGGTAAGAAAGAGGGTGGTCCTATTCTACTCTGCCGGGGACTCACACGGCTTTGATGATCGAAGGGGATGATCGATACTAATTCATTGACAAAAAAGGCTTGCTTTGATTCATCTCATTTAAAAAGCGAAACGACTTATCTTTAATTTTCTGACACTAATTTCAACTCATTTTCTAAATGCATGAAGTACAAATCTACCAGATAAGCTTGTGAAAATCGCACGAGAAAGTAAACTCTTTGTAAAATGGCGAATAAATGGAGCAGATCTCAGCCTGAAGATACCAACACGTGCCAACGTCGATATAGACAGCACTTTCAAGATACATCACACATACACAGATTTGACTAGTAGTAAGTGATCTTTGGTGTGAATTCATCACTTCTGCAGTTCTAGCACGATAACGACAAACTCGCGCTCGGGACACGCTGAAATTTCACTTTGATTGTGCGAGGGTCACGCGCAAAGGCTTGCTCGCCCTATGGTGTTGTCAATGTTGACATTTTGACATAGGACCGCGGTGTTGTTGCGGCGCTGTCACTATCGTACTCGGCCTGCTGGTGTCATGAAAATATCCTGAAATTGGCAAAATTGTAATAGGAACGCCATGAATTTAAAATATCTGTCAGTCTGTGGAGTGTGGAAGTCAAAACATCTTGGTCATGTTTGGTATTCCAACCTATCAACCTCTCCCACTGGCGGTGCATGCTGTTAATTGATGTTTATTATCGACGTAATACAGGGAGGCTATTCTCCTATTATTCCCCTACTAATTAATGGCGGTTGAATGACAATGGTGATCATTTTACTCGTTCAGCAGCTCTAGCACGATAACAACAAACTCGCGCTCGGCTCACATTGAAACTTCACTTTGATTGCGCGAGGGTCCCGCGCAAAGGCTTGCTCGTACTCGGCCTGCAGGTGCTGAAATTGAGAACTATCAAAATCATTTGATGACAGCCACCCCGATCACGAACGCCATCGAAGGTGCCGTCACTCAAATCATCAAATGTATGAAATTTAGGTAGTTCTCAACTTAACCACCTAAACGGATAAAAAGGCGACCATTGTCATTCCACCGCTATTGAGACGCCATTGGCTAGTTAAATAGCCGTCCTGATATGGAATTTTTTGATTTCACTTTGTAGAACATATTTAAGAAAAAAAAATTTTTTTTTAGTATTTTTTCAATAGTTCATTGTTTGCCTAAAAGTAGAAATTACTCCTACACCAGACACGCAAGGGGTGCGGGTAGCGCTCGGGGGGTGCACTCGAGCGGTGTCTACGTTTAGGAAAAAAAATCCTACCGAAAAAAACAATAAAAAAAAACAAAAGTGTTCTGTAAGTGATACTGGTTCAGGATTTTGAATATAGCTAGGAGGTTTTTTATCACCCTGTATTTTAACGTCATTCAATCGCTTTAATAATAAGTTAGAGAAAAGTGACGTGACCTATACATAGGACCACTGTAAAGGTAAAGGGACCAAAATTGTCACCTGTCTTTGCCACACAAAGTCAAGAATTGAAGATACAATACTGGTGAGAAAATCTGTGAGCTGCTGTGATGCAATGGAAAAGCAAATTCCTCGCTGAAAATGTTTGCTTTCTTACTACCTTAGCTAATACTTTCGCAGAGTATTTGAAAATATTGGCATTTGTTTAACTTACGTCTGGAAGCGAAGGAATTTTGTAGTATTTGAAATAACAGCTACAAAATAGCCCTCGTGATTTTCTATTCCTCTTTTATCACAAGCAGGTTAATTTTTAAGTACAGTTAACAGCATATCAGGTTACCACAAACTGTAAAATTTCCTCAATGGATAGTGAACTCTAATGCTTGGAAAATTAAAAATCGATTGAAGAAATTTGTCAGTTTTGGATAGCATGATGTGCCGTCGCGTTGTCCCTGTAGGTACATTTGGGGGGGCTGGATCTCCCCATGAACTGAACTATTTTCTTGACGGCCGGTTTGGTCGAGTGGTAGTGATACTGCCTCTTGATCACGGGTCCTGAGATCGATTCCTGGTCAGGGCAGACATTTTTGTAAAAAGCAGACGTTTATTCACGGGTCATGGGTGTTCGTGTCTCTCTTTGTATATTTCCTAAATCTTTAGTGTGGGCTTTTAAGTGTGTATCGTTTATAATTTATTAATATTGTTCCTCGGGAAAAGAGAACCCATTTCACATGGGTGAAATTCTCAAAAAAATTTGACTTCCCCACAAAGGCGTATCAGCTGATCACACAACTTGTTATGTTACTTTAGGAAATTTGTTATTTATTTTTTATTATAAGATGGGTTAACTCTTGACCTTAATCTTGACCATAAGGTCAAAGATGAGGTCGACGATGGAGCGAGTTAACCCTTTGTGTTTCCTTAGTCGCCTCTTACGACACCCATGGAAAGAGATGGGGTGGTGTTATTCTCAACCGATCACCACAATCTCGTGGACTGATTCACCACCTTCATTTTCGCTAATTTAAAGCCACTATATTAAAGATCTATTGGCATTATTAACTTTCGAAAACGAATATTAAGATTTCCAAAAAACGCTTGATGGATTCAATCTGAAGCAGTTTTTATTACACTTTTAGTGTTTTATACTCTGTAAAAGTAAAAATCACGAACAATACAGGGGCACTCTCGTTGTTAGATAGAAATTGGACGCGATATATTAGTTTATTCACTGCGAAGAAGCTTCAACCTCTCTGAATAAATATTGAGTGAAATATTTTTGAATACTGTTGAATTAGATAGTAACAAAAGTTTGTATATTTGTTACTTTGTTCAGCAAAAGGTACAATAAGAGATATTTACAACCATTGTGAACTTTAATAACTATCCCCAAAGTTGTACTTTTCCATGTTCATAGTCACATTTATTATTTGTTTAGGTCCGTACTATTTTTTTATGTGTCTCTTGCCTGACAAGAAAATTAAAACTCCCGAAAACTCATGTTTCGTGTTAGAATGTATATATTTACTTATTTTCTATCTATGTACATAGAAATTAATCTCTATTTCCCTTAGTCATCGCATCACGCGTGAATGGATGGAACAATTTTGCTAATTATTTTTTGTTGTGTTTATTATTACCAGGAGAAGGTTCTTATGAAAGAATAAAATTAAGAAAGTTCAGCGGAACATAGAACATTTTAGACAGGACTTTTCTGTCGGGTCAGCTAACCAAAAATAAAATAAAATAACATATTATTGTTTTGTGAAACAACAGTTTACGTACTTAGATCATATATAGTTTAAGTAAGGTATAAATATAAATGAAATTAATAGTGCTCCATTTTTGAGCATATTATTGGACAAGGACCTTAACCATTCTGCTCATATTAGTAAAGTTTGTAGTAGAATTAATCGATTTGTGTATGTACTTCGTCGACTCAGACAAACTGCATCTAGAAAACTTTCACTGTTGGCGTACCATGGTTATGTGGCATCGGCACTAAGATATGGTCTATTGATTTGGGGTAACGGAACTAATGTAAAAAGAGCTTTTATAACTCAAAAAAAATGTATACGAGCCATATGCGGCATTTAACCCAATGAAAGCTGTGAGCCATGGTTTAAGAAGCTGGACTTACTAACATTGCCGAATATGTATATTTTCGAAGCCTGCAAATTTGTGAGACAGCATGGTTATTTATTTAAAACAGCTAAGGAGGTATACCCACAGACGACTCGCCATGCTGATAGGCTGGTGTTGGATCGTTGCCCAAAGACTGCTTTATATTTAAAAAATAGTTATAATATGTGCATAAGAATTTACAATAGGTTACCTGACGAATTGAAAAAGTTGACATTTAAACAATTTAAAAATAAAGTATACAGATGGTTAATGGACAATAATTTCTACAGTATTAATGATTTTTTCACTTATAATGACCACCTCCGTAGATAAATAAGTAATTCAAATTGTAATAGATTAATATATTTTCATGTTAATTCTATTGGCTGAATGGCAGAAACATAATGTAAGAATAAGACCTCATTGTACCTGTTCAATGCAAATATCTGACCGGTGGACTCCCCCCTCTTTAAGAGGTGGATGGAGGTCCACACGGTTAGAAATACTACTATTAAATGTAATTATGTACCCTACTAACATTAGTTTTTTAAGAAAAATTTTATACTAACACTTTTATGGGCTCTGCCCGAAATAAACGATTTTATTATTATTTATTATAAATAAATATTTCATTTCATTTCATTAAGTAAATGTTGTGGTTTGCCTACCCCGACAGGGATTTGGTGTGTGATTTGTAGAATTGTAATCAATCGTAGTAAAAAAAAACAATGTAAACTAAAAGCCACTTGAAGATTATGTAATCGAAACTGGTTGCATAAAAATATTTATAAAATGAACAAGTGGAACTATGTAGTGTTTTTTTTATATTTTTTATATATTTATTATAAGATGGGTTAACTCTTGACCTCAATCTTGACCGTAAATGTCAATATCAGGTCTTTCATTGGAGTTCAATACAAAATATAATCTAAAAAAAACCTAGACTATGGTTGCATGCACTTAGCGTCGCCTAAATTCTACAAACTATTGTAGTTTTAGAGATTGTAACATTAGTAAAAACAAAAGGATTAACAACCCCTGTTTGAGTTCTCGGTTTGACCCAAGGTCCTCTGACTCTAATTCACTATAATTTATAGTGTCAAAGGGATTGTGTGAAACGGAATGGGTCAATAAATAATGCTTAGGAAAACCTTTCTCTAATAGATATTTGGTTTTGCAATCCGAAAATGTATATTTCTAGGGTTAAACTTATCCAACTTACTTTGATAAAAGCGAAAGTAACTCTGTCTGTATGTCTGTTACGCCTAAACTACAAAACCGATTTTTATTAAATTTGGTACAGAGATAGACCTAAGCTTGGGAAAGGACAAAGGCTGCACTTTATCCCACAGGTATTTATATAACCTGTAGTCCACGCGAGCGGAGCCGCAGGTGGAAAGCTAGTATGTTTTAAGGCTTTATGCCTTTGTATGGGAAGTTGTATGTATGTATGTATTTATTCTTTATTGTACAATGATAATACAGAGGATAACAAGTTTACAGTAATAGGAAGTTTACAAAGGCGGACTTATCCCACGAGGAGATTTCTTCCAGTCAACCTAGTAAGAGTATTTAAGAGAACACAGTACTACTCGGCGTAATGACAAATTAATTATTTTTGTACAAAAGAAAAAAAAAGAAAAAAGAAGAAAAACATATCAGTCAGTAAGTAGGTTGGTACTTATTTAAAATTATATTATAATTATAAAAACGAATATTACACTATGTATAAGTTTACACTATAATAATGAAAATATACTACAAATACATATAAATGACATATATGCTACATATATAATTATAAATATACATATATATACACATAAACATAATTAAGAGAGATGCAGAGAAGTTTTTTCGACAATTACATGTAGGTTTCTTAAATTACCCCTAAAAGTTTCAGTTTCAGATTCCCTTTAAATATTAATTTTGCACGTGGTGGGAGATTTCAGTCTTTGAAGTTACATTTTATTTTTAAATACGTAATATTTTGTACATAGTAATATTCTGAAGTTTAGTAGATAATTTACAATTTAAAACAACTAAACTCCCATTACTCAAAAACGTTCGACCTTATTCGAGTACCTTCATCAAGGAGCGAGGCAGGTCATGTGCCGGTCATGCGGCGCTAAATTGTAGATTAAATACTCATGAATCGTTTAACAGTAAATAACTTATTAGTACGCTCCTTAAATCCTTTAATATAAGATACTTTATAAATGAATATGTATGAATGTATTTAAATTCTTTAAGGTAACTTTGTCTTATTTTAAGTAAAATTCTTAATGTTCTTTGAAATAAAGCTATTTTGACTTTGACTTCGACTTTGCTCCCAATGATGTAAGGGATTGAATAACTCTAAAATAAAAATAATTTTCCACGTTATAAAAACGTATGAGTCACCGACTTCAATCCCAACAACAGTTCGCACGAAGTAGATAGCTAGAATTTTTTACAGACTACAATGCAATGCTTATTAGCAGATAACCATAAACGAAAATGTCACTCATTTATTTAGATGATGTTCTGGTTTGTAGTATTTTTTGTTTTTGTTGATTTTTTTTTAAATCGCTTAATCATTTTAAATAAAATTTATAGGGGACCACCTCTGAAGTATACTCTATCTCACAAAAAAGAATTTTGAAAATCGGTCCATAATTATCGGAGAAATCGGTGAACATACATAAAAAAAATACATACAGTAGAATATAGAATCTCCTCCCTTTTTGAAGTCGGTAATAAACTACTATTTCCGATATTCATCGCTCTATGATTCTGAAACGGCTCATCTATTTTTGATCAATCGTAGCTAAGAACCATCTCCATTATGTCAGCTTTGAAACAAAAAACCGCATTGCAGTCAGTCCATTCGTTTAGGAGCTACGATGCCACAGACAGCCACACAGACACACACGGCAAATTTATAACACCCCTCTTATTTGTCGGGGGTTAGAAAGAAGCTGAAATAAATTTTATGAAAAAAGTAAGTTAGCTTCCATTAGATATATTATCCGCCGTTCCCAATTCTGTGCTGTTTATTAAATTAAAAATATAACCATAGTGCTTTGGAAAAAATAAATAAAATGAATAGACATCAAATAAATATTCAGTGACTACATTTTTACTGCTGAATATTAAAAATATTGGAAACCCATTACGAATATTAGCATTCAAAATGTTAAAATAAATCCTTTCAAACACGGATTTTTATTTAAATTAGTTTATGTAAACTAGAAAACGTAGCGAAATGACTTTGAAATATTTTTGTTGAAGACTAGCATTCCGCTCGGGACTTCATTCCCGTGGGAATTCGGGAAAATCATGCACCCTATGTCTACCCCAGATAATTTAGGATTCTAATGGTGACAAAATTTTTCAAATCGGTCCAGTTGTTTCGGAGCCTATTCAATGCAAACAAACAATCAAATCTTTCCTCTTTATAATAAGTATAGAAGATATATAGAAGACTAGCATTCCGCTTGGGACTTCGTTCCCGTGGGAATTGTAAGGTAAACAAACAATCAAATCTTTCCTCTTTTTTTAAATTATGTATAGACTAGCATTCCGGAGCATAGTCAATACAAACATACAAATAAACAATCAAATCTTTCCTCTTTATAAATAGTAAGACTAGCATTCCGCTCGGGACTTTCTTCCCGTGGGAATTCGGGATAATCATGCACCCTATGTCTACCCCGGATAATTTAGGATTCTAATAGTGAAAGAATTTTTCAAATCGGTCCAGTAGTTTCGGAGCCTATTCAATACAAACAAACAATCAAATCTTTCCTCTTTATAATATGTATAGACTAGCATTCCGCTCGGGACTTTGTTCCCGTTGGAATTCGGGAAAATCATGTACCCAATATCTATCCCGGATAATGTAGAATTCTAATGGTGAAGAATTTTTCAAATCGGTTCAGTAGTTTCGGAGCCTATTCAATACAAACAAACAAACACACAATCAAATCTTTCCTCTTTATAATATGTATAGATAGAAGACTAGTATTCCGCTTGGGACTTCGTTCCCGTGGGAATTCGGGAAAATCATGTACCCTATGTCCATCCCGGATAATGTAGCTTTCTATTGGTGAAAAAATTTTTCAAATCGGTCCAGTAGTTTCGGAGCCTATTCAATACAAACAAACAATCAAATCTTTCCTCGTTATAATATGTGTATAGATATTTATAAACGACTTTATTCAAGAAATTATTCGCTTATTGCAACACCTTAATTTTTTTTTGTATTTTAACAAGACGATTACAAAATATATGCTCACGCGTGGGGTTACAGCCCCATATGGGGCAGGTAGAGCATCAGTAGTTCAGAACCACTTGATGCCACGTTTGACATAAATTCTGAGGGTTATTAGATGAAACATGATGTATATTGGTGAGAGGTTGTCAGCCTTTCTCCCTCAATACAGCAAAAACCTTGCGTCCCTATTACTGACTTTTACATTATACCTGGGAAGAGTTGGCAGCTGGTACATTATAAGTTTTTTTTTCACTCCCAGTCCAATGTGGAAGATTTAACAAGGCGTTAAAATAATGGAAAAGTCCAATTAAATTTTTACTGTTATGTAGCTAATCAAAACTCCTACAGCTTTATCTAATAAAAAATTCAAAGCAATTATCGCTGACACGTACAAAACAGACACAGATCGTTAGCATGGATATAAAAAAAAAGAATAAAAAAACCATTAAATCTTAGCACCAAGATAAGATAATGAGATGGAACTGTCTGAACTGGAAGACTGCACCTTTGCGAATAGGCATAGAGTCAGTGGGTCAAAAGAACGAATGTGTATGTTTGTATTTAAATCCTTTAATGTATGTTTGTATGTATTAAATGTTATCTTGACTTATTTGAAGTGGCATCCTGAATGTCCTATAAAATAAAGATTTTTTTTATTCTATTCTTTAAGTAAAGTGAGTTAAGCCGTTTATAACAAACTAGTATCCCACTCGGGACTTGGTTCCCGTGGGAATTCGGAAAAATTATGTAGCCTATGTTACTCAGGGATAATGTAGCATCCTAATGGTGGAAGAATTTTTCTAATCGGTCCAGTAGTTTCGGGGCCTATTCGTTACATACAAAAATACAAATCTTTCCTCTTTATAATATTAGTATAGATTGTATTACCCCCGACATTTGATGTTTTCTCGAACCAATTTTAATTAAATACAGCTAAGAAACATTTCGATTACCTACGTCAGCTTTCAAACAAAAAAAACTTTCTATGGCATCATAGCTCCTAAATGGAGTTGTTTATACATTTAGGCAGTGGCGGCGTAGCATGGGTTGGCACCCGGGGAGATTTTCTTTAAGGGTGCTCTTAAAAACATTACTTACCGGGACTTTATAGTAGTAGTAGTAGTTTTATTCCATAACAATTACAATTGTGTCTAATCTTATAAAATAATGTGTATATATATATATTCATACACCCACGCACATCCACACAAATATAATATATAAATATATAATAAATTCATACACCCACGCACATCCACACAAACACTACACAACACATCATTACACACACACACACACACACACACACCATAAAATTAAGTTCTATTATATTAATTTAAGTTGTTTACCTATGTTGTTTAGTTGTTTTTAATCTTGAATCTATCTCAACTGTTTCTCCGAGCCATCACATTTGACACTATTTTGTTATGTACTTCATTTACTGGAACCTCCCAACATAAGTAAAACTTTAATTTGCTTAATGGTGAGTTTTCCTTAGACTAAGAATTAATGTATAAGCTGTTTGAGAAATAAAGATTATTTTATTTATTTTATTTATTAAAAATAAAACGACAAATACTATAATCTAAATAATATAATCTGGATAAATTTTATCTTTATCTGAGAGTCTGAATCATATGTCTCCGGTCACTTTTACTGTTGATTTAAATATAAAATTAAATCAGCATTGTATTTTAGCACTTTATCCAATATTACAAAACTCAATAAAAAAAACTATAGCACATTTTTGGTATTTTTTAAGTAGCACTTTAGCACATTTCGTATCAGTCTAGTTGGCAACATGGTCGTGCAGATGCGCCAGTGGCTACTAATCTGCGCGACTAAGTTGGCATTCCGTTGTCACCCTTTGATGCTTGGCACCCGGGGTGGACCACTCCCACCGCCCCCCCCCCCCCCCTTACGCCGCCACTGCGTTTAGGAGCTAAGATGCCACAACATACGCAACATAGACATAGATACACACATCAAACTTATAACACTCCTATTTTTTGTCGGGGTTAAAAAATTAAATAAAACTACAATAACATAATACAAAAGAACTTACAACAAAAAAATTTGAGAATGGTGTGGAGCGGTGTGCACACAGAAAAAGTTCCGTCTCAGTATGTGGTTACAGACTACAGTAGCAATCTACAACGTTGTTTATTCTGAAAATAAGTTTACTGAATGAATAATAAATATGTAACTTATAAATATAACAAAAAGCCACATGAATTTTAAAAAACCTATGTCAAAAAAGTAATTATCAGCATATTACATACATACATAAGCTCATATCTCTGTCCCATTGAGGCAGAGATCACAGATTTCCTTCTGGGACAATCCAATGACACCCCTTTCACTTCCTCTACATTCATATAGTTCCTTTCACACATGCTCGTCAAATTCGGGTACTCCGGCCTCTTTTCAGTATTACGTCACCAATTTTGTCTAAATACGTTCACCTAGGGCGTCCTCCTTTTTCCTTTCTAACTACTAGGTTAAATATGTAACAATGGCAAAAAAATTAAGTCAGTTTTTTTTTACAGGTTTTTTTTTTTAAAAGATGTCAATCTCATTGTAGCTGTCCTATTATAAAGGTCATGCGAAGTGCTGCTGAGAAGCCATTATCATCTCATACACTAGTTGGGTAAAGTCATAGATTTAAGCTTACCTACATGATACTTATATGCGTTAATTGAGATAAAAATTACATACTTCGTAAATTATATACATTATTAATGCTGATCAAGGGAAAATACAGTTGAGTAGAGTTCACTTTGAAAGTGAGGTTAATAGGCCAACAAACTTAGTTTTGCGATTGGCAAACACGTAAAGATAGGCATTGACTTAGATAAGTCGGTAAAAGCAGAAGAAATCTCATTAAATTATCCAAAATACATGAATTGCTTTTAAAGATCTCCATCAGTATTGATAATTATGCTATCTATTTTTAATTAACCCTCGGGTGTTACAAAATTGACAGGTGTATCTGTGTGTCTGTTTGTGGTATCGTAGCTCCTAAACAAATGGACCAATTTTTATGCGTTTTTAGGGTTCCGTAGTAATCTACGAACCCTTATAGTTTCGCCATGTCCGTCTGTCCGTCTGTCCGTCTGTCCGCGGGTTTCCTAAGAAACCCTTGGTACTACAGAGCTGAAACTTAGCATGATTATACATATGAATTACGCCGACAGAACTGTAGAGTAAAACCTTAGAAAAAAAATTTTTTTCGGGTGTCTCCCATAGACGTGAAAGGTCGATGAAGTTTTTTTTTCTCGCCAATATTTTTAAGTGGGGTGTCATAAGATAGCATATTAAAAGATAGAAGGGGTTTTTTCGATTCAGCACTCCGTTTGCGAAATATAAATTTTTAAAGTGAAAATTTTTGTCAAACACAAGTGTCCTCCCCCTCTATCTGCTAAACGGTTGTTTGTAAAAATGTGGAAAAATTCACGTTGGTAGAATATATAACGAAATTAAAAGGAAAACTATCACACATAACTTGGTCCTTCAAGTTTGCGAGTAATAGTCGACCAAGTGCCAAACACTGTTGGGATTAATAAGAATATATTTACTAATATAAGATCCTTGGTACTACAGAGCTGAAATTTGGCATGGTCATAGATATTGATTGCGCCGACAGATCTAAAATATAAAATTTTGGAAAAACATTTTTTCGGGTGTTTCCCATACACTTGAAAGGGCGATGGATTTTTTTTTCTCGCCGATACCATCGAATTAAATGTCATAGGACAGATTTTTAAAATATAGAAGGGGTTTACTAAGAACGTTTTTCGATTCAGCACTCCGTTTGAGAAAAAAATATTTTTAGAGTGAAATTTTTTGTTAAAAACAAGTTTCCGGGGGGGACACTACCAGCTAAACGGTTGTTTCTAAAAATGTGAATAAATTCACGGTTATAGAATATACAACGAAATTAAAAGAAAAACTATCACTTATTAGTTGGCCCTTCAAGTTTGCGAATAATAGTCGACCAAACGTTTTTGGGATTAATAAGAATATGTTTACAAGGTTCCACGCTAAAAGTGAGGGGAGGTCGAAAGCCAAACTGTAACATATTGACATTTTAGGTGTCGTTAAATAGTTTTTTGGGGGTGTTAATTACGATAATGACATCAAAATTATTTTAACAGCTGGTTGATATTATTTCTAACAGTAATATTGCCGTAAAAAAAAAAAAATCGTACTTACATTCTGTTATATTTGTTATAAAAAAAAAAAATTTGTACTTACATTCGGTTATATTTCGACCAAATCATAAATGATTTCCGAAATTACAAACTCTTTAATAATACATTTGTTTTTAGGGTTCCGTAGTAATCTACGAACCCTTATAGTTTCGCCATGTCCGTCTGTCTGCAGGTTTCCTAAGAAACCCTTGGTAACACAGAGCTGAAATTTGGCAAGGTCATACATATAAATAACGCCGACAGAACTGTAGATTTTTTTTTCGGGTGTCTCCCATAGATGTGAAAGGGTGATGATTTTTTTCTTCTCGCCAATATCATAAAATGGGGTGTCATAGGACAGCTTTTTAAAAGACAAAAGGAGTTTTCTAACAACGTTTTTCGATTCAGCACTCCGTTTGCGAAACATAAATTTTTAAAGTAAAAATTTTTGTCAAACACAAGTGTCTACCTCTCTACCAGCTAAACGGTTGTTTCTAAAAATGTAAAACAATTCACGGTGGTAGTGTATACAACGAAATTAAAAGAAAAACTATCACACATAAGATGGCCTTTCAAGTTTGCGAGTAATAATCGACCAAGTGTCAAACTTAGTAATAAGAATATATTTACTAATATTAGATCCTTAATAGTACAGAGCTAAAATTTGGCATGGTCATACATACCTATTGATTGTGGTGACAAATCTAAAAAAAAAAATGGTCGAAAAAAAATTTTTTCGTGTGTTTCCCATTAACGTGAATGGGCGATGGTTTTTTTTCTAGCCGATATCATCGAGTGCATTATCATAGGATAGCTTTTTAAAAGATAGAAGGGGTTTACTACAAACGTTTTTCGATTCAGCAATCCGTTTAGGAAACATTAATTTTTATAACGAAAAAAATGTGGAATAATTCACAAGGGTAGCATTTACGACGAAGTGTACCCTAATCCAAAATGGTTGACATACAAGGTTCCACGCTAAAAGTGAGGCGAGCCGAAAGCCAAGCTGTAACATATTGACACATTAAAAATATACACCTGCTTAGCTTGATATTATTATATTATTCCTTAAAATAAAATTGTCGCAAAAAAAAAAAAAATTCGCGCTCGTTTCGCTCGCGCATTAAACACTTCCATTATGTTATATTTAGGCCAAACTTTTTAATACATTTGTTTATGATACTAAGTATAGTATTTGGGGATTTTAACATCAACTATGACAATATGCTTGTAGAATTAAGAAGCCAGCTGCATATTTGAACCATGCTGCTACGGAACCCTACGATGCGCGTGGCCCGACACGCTCTTGGCCGGTTTTTTTATTTAGAAGCTGATGTAATCCAGACGGTTATATTTGATCAAACTTTCCCCTGCGTGAAATTATACTCAAGAAACAATCTATTTTCCGTAAATAAATAAGAACTGATTGTTTTATAACTATGGATAAGTTTGTTTGGATCATGTTTTTTCCTTTAAAAAAAAATAATTTGGTGCAGGAAGTTTACACAGAATTTTAAATAAACAGACCTTTTATAGTATTTTAAATATTAAAATACTTTTCAGGCAAACCAGAGGTACTTAGAAATGGTAACCGTATCACAACTGACACATCTAGATTGTAGATTAACTTTTACTTATTTAACTATTTAAATTGTACATTTCTTTATTATATATGTCTATAGCTTTAATTCTGTGATACTAAACTACCGCTGGATGACGGAGAGGTCGTTAAAACTCCAGAAACAATCCGACGAATATAATCCTTTACGAGAGTCGTTAAAACAGGGCTCCAACTCAACATTGGCCCATTTGTAACACTGATACGACATTTCACTAGATATTATTTACGAATTTGCTACGTATTCTAGTCTCTATTGAGAAAGGTTAACCTTCCTAAAGCTATTTGAAACCGTTATTTAATAATCATGCGGTCACTGCAACACAATAATTAACACGTTATATTTTTTCCTTATTTCTATGCATCGTACATATTGGATGATTTTCAATTAGTTAGCTTCCACTCTGGACTGCAAATAAAAACTTAAGAATGTTCCAGTTGCTAGCTCTTCTCAAGCCTAGCAACTGCAACTTTAGTGCCGTGTGGTGATCGGTTAAGAATAACACCACCCCATCTCTTTCCGTGGGTGTCGTAAGAGGCGACTAAGGAAATACAAATGAGACCTGCCTCCTAGTGATCCATCCCAGGCAACGACACTTCATTTTTGTCTGAATCTGAGGTGTCGTCCTATGGTCTCATGCGGTGTGGTAGGCTCTGTAAAGGGCCGTCTGGTTCGCGACCACCCTCCTACCGAAGTCCGACGCCAAACAGCTTGCTGTGTTCCGTCGGTGCGTGGGAGTACCAGTGCCTTTATAGGCGTTTTCTGGGTTAACTCGCTCCATCGTCGACCTCATCTTTGACCTTTATGGTCAAGATTGAGGTCAAGAGTTAACCCATCTTATAATATAAAAAAAAGCATTATGTAAGAGTTAGTAATTAAATTGGGATGTAAGGTTATTTTTGTATCGTGGATTTGTATTGTGGAGAATTTAGTGCATTAAGTTAAATAAATAAATAAATAAATAAATGTAGTCAGGTTAAATTCTTTGCCTGTCTGTATGATGCTCTGCCTACCCCGACATTACGAGTTGATATTAAAGTCACCTCATAAATTTTATTTTGTCTTTGACAAATAATCTATTTCAATGTGAATTCCTTAGTGAATATGCTTAACAGTGTTATTTTCAGCTTTTTTCGTGGGTTCACATCCTTTAAAATACATTGCCTTTACCCATGTTTTGCCCATGTTTTGCATCCTCCCACATTTTGCCCAGTTCCGCATTTTCTACAAATACTTATTACGAGTATACAGGGTGTTAAGTAATTCTAACTTATCCTCTCGGGTCGTGAATCAGCCCATGAAACTGAATAACTTTCCCTAAGAACAAATGCGGAAATACGAAAAAATTTTTTAAACTTCCCATACAAATTGCATCAACTGATAAATCATTTTGTATGGGAAGTCAAATATTTTTTTTTTGTATTTCCGCGTTTATTCCTAGGGAAAGTTGTTCAGTTTCATTGGCTGATTCACCACCTGAGAGGATAAGATCGAATTACTTAACACCCTGTATATGTTTATCAGATAGAATAGAGTAACTAATATACTACGGCGATATGTTTGCCTTTGTACAGTGAAACTGTTGTGTAACATTAGTCATTTACTCTTACAGTGTTCTCCAGGGAGCGAGCGAACCATCTGGCGCATTCTAATTGTACAGTGTAAATTAACTGTCCTGTTAACACTTTGTATAACTTTAAAAGCTACTTGTTTAAAACTTGTTTAATCCCCGACAAAAAAGAGGGATATTAAATGTTGGACAAGTGTATCTATTTCGTAAAGAGACCGATTTTGATGTGTTTTTATTTTGTTTGGAAGCTGACGTAATCGAGATGGTTATTAGCTATATTAAATAAAAATAAAAAGTAATAAGACTTATAAGCGATGAATATTTGGGGCTCATATTTTTTTAAAATATTAAATTTAGTTTTCACACAAACTTCAGCGACGCAATCCTCGACCTTCGTACCTGCGTGAAATTGTAGTCAAAAGAGATTTAGCTGTTGCTTTGTTATCGTAGATAAGTTTGTTTGGGATCATGTGTTTTTTCTTCAAAAGGAGACGAAAAAAGAAATTTAGATTTTTAAATATTGTGGTATGCAATTTTAAGTATTAAAATAGTTTTCAGTCAAACCAGAGGCAGATTATTTGTAGGACCTGTAATTGTAAGGCATAAAACGTACCGTTTCTCTTAGATGTATTTAAGCAAACTCAATGCTAAGTAATTTGTGTCTAAAGTTTTAGAGAAATTCAGATTTTGCGGAATATTACAGCAGGCTGGGATACGGTAAATCATTGAGCCAATTCGAAGCAAATGCGAGTTTACTGAATAAACATGATTTAGAGTTGTAATTCTACGTTTGAAGTTTAATTTGCTCGAGCAAATGCTCAATAAATAAATAAGGAAAAGGCAATAAATAAGAAAATTGAAAATGAAACAGTTCATAAGATAAATTCTGAGGAATATCCTGGAAAGCTTGCCGTGTTCTTAAGTGTAAAGATGGACGTACCCAGGTTTTGGGCCTTGGGGGAAATCTAGTCAAATGAATAAATTAAATTAGGTTTTTTTTGTAAGTTCTTTAATTATACAATAGCTATTTTAAAAGTAACTTTCGAGGCTCTTCAGCAAAACGGTTTACGACGTCTTCCTTTGCTTGCAGCATTGCTAGCGAGTAGGCAAAACAGGCGCGTCGCACGATTTTTGAAAGTTGTTTATTTTATTACAGATGGCAAGTTCTTTTTTCATAACTTTTATCGACAAAAGTAAATAGTTTTTAGGGACGTTAATAAAATCCAGGGAGGGACGGCTGCTTCACCCTGCTCCCCCCTGGGTATGTGGTTCATTTTGAGGGGTGAGTCCTGTGGTATGCATTCTATTCTGTGATGAGACTGCATCCACAATCGTCACTGGCCGTTCAGCTCTATGCGAGTTGCTACCATCGAATACCATGTAGATCAACTAAAAAGCAGCCTGGCTGAGGCAGCAACTTTTCACCACATTATTTATTTGTATGCTGTTTTGGTGTCTGTATTGTATGGTGAATAAATTTCTTTTTCTTTCTTTATTTCAATTTCAAATTAAAATTGTGGAATCAGGAACAATTGACTGAAAGGCAGCAGCCAGAGCGGGAATATTCTATTAGAGAATATTAGCGAGCCAGAGCGGGATCACGACCAAGAGTTAATTAAAATTATAATAAGGAAAAGAAAATCAGGCTAATTTTAAGACTAAAAACAACATTAATTTGCATTTAAATATAATGATTATTTGACGAGTATTGTAATAGGATGATTTAATCAACTAATTGATGAATAGTGTACGCATATCTGACTTTAACCAGTTGATTGATGATAATCAACACAAGTCAGTTAAGTAAATTCTGTTGCAAATTAATTCCGATCGAGTTGATAATTGACTATATAACAGAGCGATTACATGCTTTGAACATTAGGCAGATATAGTTTAACTCACATTTTGTAAGGATAGGCATATCTCCACCCATATTCCTTAGTGAAAATTGTTTCGCTGTAGCATCAATAAAATGATACGGTATACGAAATTCAAATTACCAGTATTTCAAAATATTTATTTGTTTTATTTTACTTATGTTTTTGCTAAAACAGAACATAAGAATTCTTACAAATAGGTATGTACACAATGTTATAAGTAAATAATAGTCACAATCCATATAATATTATAAATGCGAAAGTAATTCTGTCTGTCTGTCTGTCCGTCTTTCACGTGTTCACGCCTAAACTACTGAACCGATTTTGATGAAATTTGGTACAGATATAGATTAGAACTTGGGAAAGGACATAGGCTACATTTTATCCCACAGCTGGGCACGATATAACCTGTAGCCACGCGAGCGGAGCCGCGGGCGGAAAGCTAGTAAGTAAATAATAGTCACAACAATACTATAAACTAATCTTGTAACCGAAATATTGTGGTTTAAAAATCTAGTTCGAGCCTGTACAACTCATCTTTTCGTCTTTTCGGATTTATGTACGGATTTCTCATTAATTATCACTTGCTCAACGGTGAAGGAAAACTAATGTCTGAGAAAATTAAGTTTTCAAAAGGCGGCGCGGTCCACCAACCCACGTTGAGCCAGTGTATGTAATGGACTATGGCCATAACTCCCTTCACTGTTTTAAAGGTAGGCATGTGCCCCATGGCAAGGAAGATTGTTGAGATAGTGCTCAAAGTTGACCAGGTATGTACATGGTACGATTTTAGAAGTCTTTTTGATAAGTTATAAAAAATACTTGAGACATGGTTATCGTTTTCAACTTGAGCACTACCTTTATATTTAATGTATGAAACATATTGCATGATCTTTAGATAATTTTAACGTGGAGAAAATTAAATTTTCACTAATATTTTAGCTAACAATATAATGTTTCTTATATTCCTTTAAACCAAAATGGCGACTAGCGGTGGTGACCCTGTTTTATTTTCATTTTATTTCGGCTTTCCACGGACAAGCAAAACACATCTGAACCATTGTGCGTGCCCGGCCGTGCGAGATTTTTACCACAATGCTGACCATACAGACGTGGAGAGCAAAACCGCTGCGATTCGTAATAAAGTGAAAATTGGTCATTGTTATCTACTAAAATATAATTATTCTTCTTCTTATTGTGTAGGTATAATCAAGTGTGTGGCGAACTCAACTAACCCTGGTGTCAGAGTTTTCAAACCGTCAAAATGGCCTCTGACTTGGTTTAACGACTGTAGTAAATCGACAACGGCCGGTACCGACAGCATAAGGTGCCCTCCGAAGCACGGAAACACTTCGGATCAATTGCCACTTTGACCACTTATCGGGTTCCTTGCCTTTATGTATGTAGCCGTCACACCGTCACACCAAAAAGTATCACATTAGATACAGGATTTGTATCGCACGGCGCGTAAACTGGTGCGTGACTTATTAACCTTACTGATCAATGCAGATCAGCAATCGCCAGTGGGCTAAGAACGCTACATAGAATACATACATACATAGAATGACATGGGATGCTTCCACGTTTGACGGGGAGTGAAAGAAAAACTTAGAATGTGCCAGCTGCGAACTCTTCCCAGGCATTTTTTTATTTTTTTTTATTATAAAATGGGTTAACTCTTGACCTCAATCTTGACCATAAGGTCAAAGATGAGGTCGACGATGGAGCGAGTTAACCCAGAAAATGCCTACAAAGGCACTGGTACTCCTACGCACCGACGGAACACAGTAAGCTGTTTGGCGTCGGACTTCGGTAGGAGGGTGTTCGCGAACCAGACGGCCCTTTACAGAGCCTACCACACCGCATGAGACCATAGGACGACACCTCAGATTCAGAAAAAAATGAAGTGTCGTTGCCTGGGATGGCATATTGTACAGAAGCCAGTAAGTATAACGCAAGGGTTTTGTTGACAATCTATCACCACATGTTCCATCTAATAACCCTTAGATTAAAAAAAAGTTTTACTGATAACGTAGTATAACATGACCAGTAATTAAATAGTCATCTGTACATGTGGTAAATTAGCGAAACTTTAGGGGGTGGTTCTCTCTATCAAACTGAACATCTTTCCTCAAGAAAACCATTTGAATTCTCAATAAAAAATTATGTTTTCCCATACAAAGTAAAATCAGCATTATATGCAGAGGCGTTTTTTTTTATATTTCCCAAGTTCTTTGGGGAAACTTATTTAAAGTCACTTAATACATGTCCAACGGTGAAGGAAAATAACGTGATGAAACCCGCCTGTCCAAGAAAATTCATTTTCGAAAGACGAGCGGTCCACCAACTCGCATTGGGCCAGCGTGGTGGACTATGGCCTAAAACCCCTTCGTGTTTCAAAAGTCAAAAAGTCAAAAGTGTTTATTTCATTGAACATATAAAATGATACTTGAACACGTCAATATTATGAATTACATTAGCACTTTTGACTTTCACATAATTAATTTTAGCCAATTTAAAGCTAGTAATATAAAGGAGCCATTCATTAATAACATAAAATCTCTATATGCCCTTATCTCGGATAGGGGTGTGAAAGGTACATACCTACGTAATATTTTGTAAGTCGAACTGAGTGACTTTTATCATAGTGATCACAGACCTATATCGAGATAGACGGTAAAAGTGTACCTACCTTGTGTGTAAAAAGTGTGAGGTTTTGTCACAGTTTTGTCCGTCTTAAGTAAGAATAGAATAGAATAGAAAAATCTTTATTTTATAGGACATTCAGGATGTCACTTAAAACAAGTCAAGATTACAATGAAATACATACGAACATACATTAAACGATTTAAATACATACATACGCATTCGTACCTCTGATCCTACTGACTCTACGCCTATTCGCAAAGGTGCAGTCTTCCTCAGGAGAAGAATAGGCAAGAAACTCCGAGGGTCGCTCTTTTTAAGTCAATCATATAAATTTTCTTACTTTTAATTTGAATTGACTTAATATCTGAATAACTCTGGAGCTGAGCAATTTATTCCCATGGTTGCTTGTCTAACAGATAATCCGAAATTCTATAATAGCTCTTTTTACAAAGTTTTTGTTTAATTATCGTCTTAAAATTTTCTAAAGGAGGTTTTGAATACACATGGGAATCTTATTGTAGAAGCGTATACATTGACCCATAAAAGAGTTTGTTACTTTGTAGAGACGGCTGTCTAGTATATCCGAGTTATGTTTGCTTCTAGTGTTTACATTGTGCCTATCACATTTTTTCTTGAACAATTGTTCATTTTTCTTTACATATAAAGAATAGAATAGAATAGAATAGAAAAGAAGAGAGGACCATGCCCCTCGGTGGGGACGTATATGGGCTGATGACGAGACCAAATATATTAGGTGATCGGCGATCAGCTGACTTACCTTTGTATGGGAAGCCAAAATTTTCTTTAAAAAATATCAGGGAAAGGGAAAAATTGTTCAATTTCATAAAGAGAACCACCCTCTCAAGTTTAGCTTACTAATTGAAAGCCATCCCATGTCTATCTGTCAGTGAGTAGTTTAATGTATATATATTTTGTGTTATTCATCAGGTATTCCAATCACGCACATGCATACAAGAAAATCCCCGTTTAACAAACAACCCGCCGCAGTTTTCTTACCTAGTAAGTAAGAGTTATAGTACGGGATTAACCAAAGAAATACTGCCAACTTAGGTGAATAGGCTCTGAAGGCTTAGTGTTATGTATGAGAGTTTTCTGCACGCCTTGGTGTTAGTTATTTCTTATTTATTAAAGCCTCTACGCTTGGACGCGTGGAAATGGTTTAGTTCACTTTCACTCTGAGTATGTACTGTTATTTTTTGTTCACCCCTACATAAAAAGAGGGGTGGTATTAGTTTAACGTGTGTATTTGCGTGTCTGTCTGTGGCATCGTAGCTCCTTAACAAATAGATAGATTTCGGTGTAGATTATTTGTTTAAAAAATGATGTAATTTAATCTAAATTGGTTCAGTATGCTATAAAAAAATTAGGGTTATGTTTAGAATAAACATAAAAAAAACTTTTTGAAGTCTCCTGTAAACTTTTAAGCCGGTTTAAAACACTTTAAGCCGGTTTAAAAATGTGATGAAAAGTGTGTAAAAGAATCAGCAATTTTTTTTGTATAATTATGTTTTTTAGGGTTCCGTAGTAATCTACGAACCCTTATAGTTTCGCCATGTCCGTTTGTCCGTCTGTCCGTCTGTCCGTCTGTCCGCGGGTTTTCTAAGAAACCCTTGGTACTACAGAGCTGAAATTTGGCATGGTTATACATATTAATCACGCCGACAGAACTGTAGAGTAAAACCTTAGAAAAAAAATTTTTTTCGGGTGTCTCCCATAGACGTGAAAGGGCGATGATTTTTTTTTTCTCGCCAATATCATCGAGTGGGGTGTCATAGAATAGCTTTTTAAAAGATAAAAGGGGTTTACTAAAAACGTTTTTCGATTTAGCACTCCGTTTGCGAATAATAAATTTTTAAAGTGAAAATTTTTGTCAAACACAAGTGTCCCCCCCCTCTACCAGCTAAACGGTTGTTTTAAAAAATGTGGAAAAATTCACAGAGGTAGAATATGCATCAAATTTAAAAGGAAAACTATAAAACATAAGTTGGCCCTTCAAGTTTGCGAGTAATGGTAGACCAAGTGCCAAACATTGTTGGGATTAATAAGAATATATTTACTAATATTAGATCCTTGGTACTACAGAGCTGCAATTTGGCATGTTCATACATATTAATTGCGCCGACAAATAGAAAAAATAAAATTTTGTAAAAAAAATTTTTCGGGTGTTTCCCATACAAGTGAAAGGGCGATGGATTTTTTTTTCTCGCCGATATCATCGAGTGGGATGTCATAGGATATTTTTTTAAAAGATAGAAGGGGTTTACTACGAACGTTTTTCGATTCAGCAGTCCGTTTGCGAAAAATTAATTTTTAAAATGATTTTTTTTTAAATATTTCACGAGCATTTAGATTTACGACGAAGTTCAGCCTAATCCAAAACAACTGCCATACAAAGTTCCACGCTAAAAGTGAGGCAAGGTCGAAAGCCAAGCTGTAACATATTGACATTTCATGTGTCGTTATAGGTTTTTGGGGGTGTTAATTACGAAAATGATATCAAAATTATACACAATCGCCACGCGATCTGCTCTTTGACACCAGCTCGAAATTATTCTTAAAAATACTTTTGTTGCTAAAAAAATAAAAAATAAATATTTTTTTTAAGTAAAAAAAATTCGCGCTTGCTTCGCTCGCGGATTAAATACTTCCATTCTGTTGTATTTAGCCCAAAACCAAAGTTAATGTCCCCCCCTCTACCAGCTAAACGGTTGTGTCTAAATATGAGAAAAAATTCTCGTTGGTAGAATATACAACGAAATTAAAAGAAAAACTATCACACATAAGTTGGCCTTTCAAGTTTGCGAGTGATAGTCGACCAAGTGCCAAACGTTTTTGGAATTAATAAGAATATATTTACAAGGTTCAATACTAAAAGTGAGGCGAGGTCGAAAGCCAAGCTGTAACATATTGACATTTTAGGTGTCGTTAAATAGGTTTTTGGTGGTGTTAATTATGAAAATGACATCAAAATTATTTTATCTGCAGGTCTATATTATTTCTAATAATATTGTCGCAAAAAAAAAAAATGTTGGCTCGCTTCGCTCGCGAATTTTATAATTTCATTATGTTGTGTCTAGATCAAAACTAAAGTTATATCTGAAACAACAAACTCTTTAATACATTTGTTTTTTATACTATAGTATTTGGAGATTTTAACATCGACTATGACTAGTGATGGAAGATACTCAGTCTTTTAAGGCTTTTAATAAAGACTCACCTTATTTTTGACGCCTCACGACTGATTCAGTCTTTTAGTTCCCAACCTTTAGTCATAAGACTAGCTTTTGTAGTTGAAGTCTTTTAACGTAAAAAATTGAGCTTTTACTTAAACAGCTTAAATGACTTAAAAGACTGGCGACTCATTATCTGGGAAGTCGACAGTCGTAAAGTATGTGTTGATAGAATGTAAATATCTCATTTTATCTCCTTGTCAAATGTTATCAAAATGTATGTAGTGGTTTAGGCGTGAATTATTCCTTTTGGTTGATAGGTTACAAAAGAAATATTTAATATCACACACAAATTGCGGTACGATCCCTTTTACATGAAAGAACTTGAGTCGTTTAAGTCTTTTAGTATTTTGAAAACAACTCGAGTCGTTTCAGTTTTTAATCTTTTAATAAACTACTAAGTCTTATTAATAAAAACTCGAACTTTCAGTCTTAATTTTAGAGTCAAGTCCTGTAAGATGGAGGCGAGTCTTTTTAATAGGCCTTAAAAGACAGTCTCTTTCATCTCTAACTACGACCGTAATGATAGTACACCCGTTTTAAATGAATACGTAATGTAAACAATTTTTATACAACCATTTGCATCCACGCGAGGTGGTTATTAAACAGATGATTTTTTTTTTCATTTTCCTTGTGGCGCTGGAATCTACATTTCTCCTTTAGTTACCTTCTTTCTTTGTGACCTCGTTTTTATTAGACATTATTAGCGATTTAACCGTCCGTATGCTCGTAGAATTAAGAAGCCAGCTGCATATTTGAACCATGCTGCTACGGAACCCTACAATGCGCGTGTGCCGCCTGCTCTTGGCCGGTTTTTTTTTCAAAATTTTATGTTTGTAATGTTATGTTTGTATTTTAAAATAATTAAATATAATTTGGTTTATCTTCATTGAAGAAACTCGATACACTCCTGCTCACAATCCTCGTGAATGTAGTTCACGGTGACGCTATACATTCTAAGGGTTATTAGATGAAACATGAGTTTATATTTGGTATTTGAATTTAGGACCCTAAAAAGATTCTTTTGCTCCCGCAAAACACGTAAAAAAGAGCAATTTTGGTGTTTGAATTTCGAACACTCCAATGTATCACATACGACCTCCATCGCAAAGAATATTTGAAATTCAAACTCCTTGCGCAGATGTCTATTTCCGCTTAAATCTTTCTTTTTCTCGAGGTCATGTGCAACTCTTGAATAAAACGGATTTTCATCGAGGGCTATGAATCACTCGCGTTATTCAGGATTCTAACACTTGAATAATTTAGAATCCTTCATTTGCTCGTGATCCAACTTTGGCCCTCGCTTAAAATCCGTCTTTTATTCCCGAGTTGCACATTATACTATTAGCGGTGACAGGTTGGCCACGTTTAACATACATTCTAAGGGTTATTAGATGAAATATGGTGAGCGATTGTCAGCCTGCTCATGCTACCGCAAAACCCTCAGGTCCTACATACTGGCTTCTACAATATACCTGGGAAGAGTTGGCAGCTGGTATATTCTAAGTTTTTGTTTCTCTCGCATTCCAGCCAGGTGAAATACCGTATAGCTTTACTTTCTAAAAAAATATATTTTGTGTGTAAACAAGATGTAGTGTAAATTATAAACAAAATCACGTTCACAAAAAGGTGGATACCAGAACCAGAGTTAATTAACACTGGCTAATTAAAAGTTTTTGTACCTCTTACATTTTCTGTTCTTTGTTCTAACGTGCAATAATGACTCTGGAAAAAAAAAACTTGTAATTCTGTACACCTGCATTTTTGTCCCAAGAGTATTCTAATATAAAAATAAAACAGGTGTTATTTTAAAAAACCTAGCTTTGTGGACCAGTTTAGTTACTCAATTATTTAGTTTTTAGTCTTTGGGTCAGTGTTTTTTCATAAGCTTTTATAATATTTTGATGAAATCAACGGTTTACATGGTGACTGACATACAGGGTATAAGGGACAGCTTAGCAAAAATATTCTTTTGCCCAGGACCCGTCAATCAAAAGGCAGCGCCACCACCACTCGACCAGACCAGAATTTGATTGGGACCTCATAACAGTCGAATAACAATTAAATTTTCATCCCCCCATCCCGGAAAGAGTATTCTTGCTCTTCGATATCTGAGTGCAAAAGCGGTTTTTATCCGCTAGAGGATAGAGTAAATTGAATTTAGAACATCGTGTGCACTAAGTTTGTGGATTCAAAACATCATTAAACCTATTTACTTCTACCTCCATGGTTCCGATTTTATCATACAACTATTTTAATTAGTTAAAAACTCAGACGCGGAACCTCCTTGGTGTATTTTTTTTAATTTGCTTTGCGCGCGTCATTTTCTTTTCACGAAATATTGTTAAAACCTTTGTAAATGTTTATTTTTTGCATTTAGTAATTTCCTCGCTGAGGTGGGATGAAAAGTTACGTGTTGCACTCGAGTGCAAAGATTTTTCACCTCGTGCTCTTTTGATTCCCTCGCTGACGCTCAGGATTCCAATTGTTGAATCACTCGCTGCGCTCGTGAGTCAATTTTAGAATCCTTCGCTTGCTCGGTCATCAAAATTGAGCACGCGGTTAAAAAACAACTTTGCACTCTTATACAATAAATAACTATTAAATGCCTATAACTAAGATCAGATACACGTATTTTGTACGCAATGTACCACAATGTACAAATACTGGTTTCTGTGTTTAACTCTGTTGTCATTGTTTTTCATTGAAAAATTTAATTTATTCGAATAAGTTACTTAATCGCACGGCAAAAAAAAAACTGAACATTTTCCAAAAGAAAATTCCAGCGGGAAATCATTCAAAATGAAGGTCTGGATTCAGGGTTTCAGGTTTTGCTAAGCTGTCCCTTACAGCTTATTTTTATTAGTAGGTATACATGTTATCTTTTCTTTTGCACAATTAGACTTAAAGCATTACCAAAGCAATTATATCCTTAGGTGGCATTCAGATAGCAAGTACTTTGTTGACAAAAACTTGGGTGGGAACAAAGTTGGTCGCCACAAGTTAGGCAATTAAGCGTACGCGTGTCATACGTGACGTGTTTACTCTTGAGAGCGCTTTGAAGTTGGCGGTTGTGTTAGCGGAGATGTTTTAGGGGTTCTTGGACATGGTGCAAGTTTCTTCCGTACTTGCGCAGGGAGGCTATTCCACTAACCATGGGCCATTTTATAATTCAAACGGCATGGCACGGCACGACAGAATCGGCCCCTATGTTCTCAGATTTTAGTAGTTAGCAACTTGACTTAAGGTTGGCTGCTGATTGGCATGGTTGTCATCAAGTTGAGGTTACAATGACTCTATAGTTTGCCAGAGCTATCAAACAGCTGCAGTCAAGTTACTAACTTGAAAAAAACTTTTTTAATTAAACAAAAACTTTGCAAAAAGGGCTATTACAAAATTTCTGATTAGCTATCAGACAAGCAGCCATGGGAATGAACTGCTCAGCTCTAGAGTTATTTCAGATTTAGTTAAAATTAGTAAATAAGAAAATTTGTAATGCGGTTTAAAAGAGCAACCTCAGAGTTTCTTGCCTGTTCTTCTCTGAGGAAGACTGCACCTTTGCGAATAGGCGTAGAGTCAGTAGGGTCAAAAGAACGAATGCGTATGTATGTATTTAAATCGTTTAATGTATGTTTGTATGTATTTCATTGTAATCTTGACTTGTTTTAAGTGACATCCTGAATGTCCTATAAAATAAAGATTTTTCTATTCTATTCTATTGTAAGTCTCGCCATCATACTGTTTAGTTTGGCGAGTAATATACCTGGACAGATTCTAACTTACCGTTAGACAAAAAAAGTAAACATGATTTTCAAGAAATATGTTAAAAAAGTATTTGTTTCCGCGACAATTTCATGGCTTACCTGTAACCTAGGCATCCTGTCATCCATTCCATTTGAGAAGAATTGGCTCACGTCCCAAAAATGGCCGGTTTCACTAAATCTGATGAGCCTGCATGTACGAGGCGAGAATATTTATTTTTGTAATGGTTAAAATCAGTATATTTTGTTATTCTAGATGTGTTCTATTTATTTATTATAAGAGTTTTTTGAAAGAGTTACGTGATATGATATATAATAAATACTTTCTCTTTGTGTTAGTTTACCGCACTGATATAGCAGTAGCAGTTGTTACCTAATGTAGCAGAATTTAATGCTTAGTTGCTATTTCATCTTTTGTCCTCTCTTCCTAGGATTTACATTAAATGTGAAATTTTTGACTCTGTTGTTCTTTAGATAGTAGAATAAACGTGTCCGGACCCCCCCCCCCCCTTAGGGCCAATAGGTTTAATAAATAAATAAATGTTAAAAAAATAACGAAGCCTTGATGTCTATTGCGTCAGTCTGTCAAAATTTAATTCAACTCTAGCAACACTTTCGTCGTTCGTCATGGGGGATTTCCCTGTGCGAGTCGTTTTTTGCTCGATACGGCACGCGGGGCGCCCTGGCATTCACTTTTCTCAGTATTTCCGCAAAATATTTGCTCTCGCTCTGAAGATTATTAATATTCGTTGCTTCAAGTGTTGTTTAATGTTTTGTATCTATAAATAAAGAAAAAATAAAGCGGTCTTCTAATCAGCAGACATTGCTAGGATTTTTTTCCTAAAAAAGAGAAAATTCAACTCCAAAACGAAGAACTCAAAAAGGACTCTTCACCTGACCTAGAACCAGGTTCTCGACCCTACCTAAGACGGAACCCCCCCATCTGAAAGCTATAGCTACGTCCTTGATTCAAAGTTTAACACGGGAAAAATAAAATACAACTTTAAGACGAAATTCGATATATTAGAATAAAAAAATTACAGACCACGACAACATTACATTTTGCTGCTGTAAATGAATAAAAGAAACCCAAATAACAAACAACATTTAGTATAGCCCTTTACAGGTCATAACAACTCCAAGCCGACCATCAAACATAGTTTGAAACATCAAAATTAAGTTTTGTTCCAAACAAAACCGCACTGAAACCTATTGATAGCCTAAAAGTTTTGGTTTTCGGGTTTTCATTATACAGGGAGTAAGGGACAGCTTAGCAAAAAGGGAATCCCTGAATTTGGACCATCATTCTGAAAGATTTTTCAATGAAAACAATAACGTCAGCATAATACACGGAAACCAGCAGTGTAGTTCTCGCATATCGTATCGCATTTTATCAATGTACAATGTACCGCAAAACCGCGGCGTAGGGGGCTGTTCGAAGTATCCCTGCCAATTACTTATGGGTAGATTCCAAAGTATTTGCTAAGTTGTCCTTTACATCCTGTTATTATTTATTATTATTTGTTTATTAATCATACAAATGAACAATTAATATAAATAGCCCCACAAAACCATATATACGGTTTGACTGTGGGATCAAGATTCAGGAGGCTGTTCGAAGTATCCCTGCCAGTTAGTTATGGGTAGCTTCCAAAGTATTTGCTAAGTTGTCCTTTACATCCTGTTATTATTTATTATTATTTGTTTATTAATCATACAAATGAACAATTAATATACATAGCCCCACAAAACCATATATACGGTTTGACTGTGGGATCAAGATTCAGGAGGCTGTTCGAAGTATCCCTGCCAGGTAGTTATGGGTTGGGTAGCTTCCAAAGTATTTGCTAAGTTGTCCTTTACACCCTGCTAACACTAACATTTCAGTACCACGCAAAATAAATTAACATTCCATTCAAGAAAACTGCTAAATTTTGCTTTAAGTATTTACAAAATGAATAAAAAAAATGTTTTCTTTACGTTTCCCAAATCAAGTCACGTTGTAAAGCCTAAAGTTGCAAAAAGTTTACTTTAAACTGTATATTGGGTAACTTTAATCTCGTTAGCAAAATTTGGTGATGAGCCAGACTTGTAACCAAAAGGTTACGGGTTCAAATTTTAGTGTGGGCTTGTCTTTTTGGATTTATGTAATTTCGAAAGGCGCGTTGTCCACCAATCCGCATTCCGCATCCACGGCCAGCGTCGTGGCTTCATATTCCGATAGGAAGCTCGTGCACCTCGGTAGAAAAGTAACATGGGCTGATAAAAGAAGGATAACAAAAAACTGAACAACTTTTCTGAGGAACGAATGCCGCAATATAAGAAAGTTTTCGCCTCCCCATATAACTTGTCTTGGATGACGGATTTTTTAAATTTATTTTCATTTAAGTTACTTGAGGAAAGTGGTTCAGTTTCATAGTAAGGATCACCTTCTCAAGTTTCGCTAAATAATTTAACCCCACCCCATTTCTCTGCTCAAAGTGACTGCAAAGACGAATGATCAAGTATCAAAACATTCACAGGAGTTTTTCTTCGACTTTGAAAGAGTTCCCCCAGGGATCTGACTAGGGAAACTTTTTGTTACGTGTTTTGTTATTAATATTACTCACCAGCTTTGAAGTATAACCATATCATAGGTCTTTGCAAAAAAGCTCCATCGGTCGAGGGGAGGGTAACTGCGTAAATTCAATAAAAATGTGGGTAAATTCAGTTGCAAGATTTGACCCGAACGAAAATCCTACAATAGTATACTTAATTGTAAAAGTATGTAAGGATCGATGGATCGATGAATGTTATTCCTTTACGCAAACTTTGCAGTGCTATAGCTTAGATGACAGGTGTTGTACTGTTGTTGCTATATAATTTTTCCTAATTCCTACCGAAACGAAGTCCCGGGCAGGAAGCTAGTGTATACATACATTGCAAGTTTATAATTCATTTTAATTGGGAAACACACAGCTTAAACAATAATAACATAAACATATATTATTAATGACTAATAAACAAGCCTAAACAGTTTCCAGTGACGGTTAATACATAATGTAATTGATGGTTAATACAGTGTTGATTTTACTCTATGTGTGATCTACTATTCTCTTGCAAAAGCCCGCCACAGACCCGTATGTATATGATTATCCTCGTTTATTAAAGTTAATAAAGTAAGACACCTTCTCCCGACAAATTTTAAAAAATCTAGCCAAAATTACTTTCTTGTCATAGAGCCTTCCGCCTAATTTACGCCGGGACGTAGTAGGCGCGTCATTTGTCCTATTATAACAATTAGGGAAGGCCCAAACTTGTTCCCTTAGGAGCTATTACTCTTACTTTTGTTCTCTCCCTTTTTATTAAGCAGGTTTGAACATAGGAAGGGAAAGAGCGATTAAAATAAAGATAGATTTCTTTTTTAATTATTAATCCTCAACGGGAATAGAATGGTGCTATCTTTAACGTCGGTAATTCATGTTTCTGCATGCATATTTCTAGAGTGTCTGTGGTGTAACGGTTAACGGGTCAGTCTCGTAAGCGAGAGGTACTGAGTTCAATCCCCAATACCATACCGCCGTGAATTAATGATTCATTTTCTGAATTGTAAATTAGCTGCACACTTACTAACCGATGCTCTTACGGAGGAGGAAAACATCGTGAGGAAACTGGCAAATTCAGGAGACAAAATATGTTACCTTGACCAGGATTAAGGAAGTCAGAGGGTAGTCGGTCTACTGTATTGTATTGTAAAATCTTTTATTGTACAACAAAATAAGTTAATTGAAAGCAATAGAGTTATAAATCTACACTAATATTATAAAGAGAAAAGATTTGTATTTTTGTATGTAACGAATAAACTTAAAAAAACTACTAGACCGATTTCAAAAATTCTTTCACCATTAGGATGATTCATTATTTCTGAGTAGCATAGGCTACATAATTTTCCCGAATTCCCCCGAGAACGAAGTCCCGAGCGGAATGCTAGTATGACATACATTCAAGGTAAGGTGGACTCATCCTAAAAGGGGCTCTCTTCCGGTCAACCTATGAGAGAGCGAGAGAAATCTTGATAAGTAGGCCTACAAAAGAAAACTGCTGGATCATGGTCAAATGTACCCCAAATGGGAAACGGAACTAAGCGTTAGTTTCTAACCGACTTCAAAAAAGGAGGAGATTCTATGTTCGACTATATGTTTTTTTTTCATGTATTTTCACCGATTTCTCCGCCAATTATGGACCGATTTTCAAAATTATTTTTTTGTTTAAAAGAGGCATATAAATTTGATGGTGTGATTCAGCGCCTTTCAAAAATCAACAAAAATAAAAAATACTACAAACCAGAACATCATCTAAATAAATGAGTAACATTTTCGTTTGTCTGCTAATAGGCATTCTAGTCTGCAAAAAATACTACAGTGTGAAATTGAAAACATTCGACAAACTTTGAGGGATGAATCTACCCATGATTACGAACAACTTTTTCTATGGGACCAACTTTCCTACTAAAAAATAAAAATCTGCTGTTTAATAAAAGTTCAAAACCTTATATAACCAAAATGTATGGAACAACAGATTTTAGTAGGAAAGTTGGTCCCATAGAAAAAGTTGTTCGTAAAGTTTGTCGAATGTTTTCAATTTCATCCTGTACTTATCTACTTTGTGCGAACTGTTGTTGGGATTGAAGTCGGTGACTCATACGTTTTTAATGTGGAAAATTATACTTTAACAGAATAAACAGCGTTGTTGTGGAACCGCCTCTCTCTCTCTACTCGTGCAAATCGATTAAAATATTTGTCAGGATACCTATTTGTCTGTAAAATTGTAACTTCCAAATAAATTGACCGATTTATGTAAAAATGTTTCTGAAATAACTTTTGTCATCGAAAGCTGACGTGACTAAGATGGTTCTTAAGTAAAATAATGAACTTTAGTTTTATAATAAAACTTGGTAGTTTTCGCGCAATTCTAGCCAACAAACTTACTAAATCCTTTACAGTATTTAATCCGGCTTCAAATCCAGTATTACGTCTCACTCGTTACTGTAACCCCTCCCACCTTTCCCGGAGGCAAAACAATAAAACTTTCTCAGACTCCCGAAGGCCTTCGTATCAGCTGCTCCCATCGCAAATAATACCTTTTATGTATACCCTTTGACTCTCAACCTTTATTTAATTGCCTATTCGAACTAGGCCCTGTCCTCTAAACTTGCAATTGTAAAATAGAATTACATTGCAAAGTTACTACTCTAACAACTAATTCAAAATTATTGTTATACGTAATGATTACGCAGTGTAGACCGCATTGTGATTGTATTTTTTAATTGTAAGTTTTATTTAACAGGGTCCAGCTATGATTGAAGTTGCGTAAAATAACAACTTAGTTTTTGGTTTTTCAAAATTGCCATAATTTTTTCTTCCGATAGCTTTGTATCGTTTCTCATTTGGGTATGCTTGAACAAGATCCAGTTATTGGCATGTCAGGGGTCGTACAAGTCAGATTTAAATATGAACAACCCCAGTATGATCTAGGGCCCACCTCAGAATGTTAGGCTACGTAATTAAAAATTCTATGACAGACTCCAAAATACTGATAACTTCACACAAAAATCATTTAAAAAATAAAACTGGCAAGAGCGAGTTGGATTCACGCACGAAGGGTTCCGTACCATTACGTCGGACTCTATAAAAATCATTATCTCTATAAAAACGGCAAAAAAAATAAGCTTTGTGGTATGGGAGTCCCCTTATATGTTTAATTTATTATACTTTTTAGTATTTGTTGTTATAACAGCAACCAAAATACATCATGTGTGAAAATTTCAACTGTCTAACTATCACGGTTCATGAGATACAGCCTCGGACAGACTTATCTATAAAAACGAGCAAAAAATCACGTTTTTTTGTATGGGAGCCCCTTAAATATTCATTTTATTTTTTATTATTTTTTGTTATAGGGCGCATAGAAATACATCATTTACGAAAATGTCAACTGTCTAACTATAACGGTTCATGAGATACAGCCTGGTGACAGACGGACGGACAGCGGAGCCTTAGTAATAGGATCCCGTTTTTTCCCTTTGGGTACGGAACCCTAATTAAATAGTATCTACGACCGAGAAATCTACATACTTTGTTTAACATACTATAATACTATATTAGATACTATTTAATTCGCCCTAAAAATAACCCTAGATACGCCAGTGGTAAAGAAATATAGATGCTCTTAGGGGAAAGTTGTTAAGTGGGCTAATTCACATCCTCAACATTTCAGTTTGAGAACCCAAGAACATGAAGTATCTCGCGAGCCAATCACACATGCTGCAGGCTATTTGCTGTAACAGCTCCGTTTATTATTGATACTTGACTTCGTAACAGCTATACTTTGACCTTGAAAACTTTTTAGACACGATAGACGTCATTTCTTTGTGTAGTTTTTATGTTCACTCGCTTGTAGTTTTGAATTTCATTTCTGTTGAAAATCCTTTGTTAATTCCTGGCCTACCAACTATTACGGTGCAAAAAAACAGCTCAGATGTTTGTTCCGTTACAAACAAACTTTCACGTTTATAATATTAGTAAGGATTAGGAAATTAATAATAAGGTTAGTTGATAAGGGCAGTGTGATGATCGGTCGAGAATAACACCATCCCATATATTTCCGTGGGTGTCGTAAGAGGCGATTAGGGAAACGTAAATAAGACCTGCCTCCTATTGATCCATCCTGGCAACGATATCTCAATTTGTTTGATATCTACGGACTTATGCGGTACGAAACGCTATGTAAAGGGCTGTCTGCTAACGAAGTCCGACGCTAAACAGCTTGCTGTGTTCCGTCGGTGCGTGAGAGTACCAGTGCCTTGATACGCATTTTCTGGGCTAACTCACTCCATCATCGACCTCATCTATGACATTGATCAAGATGGAGGTCAAAAGCCAATAATAATAAAAATGGATATTATAATTTTCAGTAAAAAACATTTTATTTTATTTTGAGAGCTTACAGCAATGTTTACAACAAAGGAACTTACGGAAGTAACTAAAAGCTATAACGAGCTTTTTATTCGAAAACAGTTAAATATCAACAATGTTTACATTTTGTAAAATATTCCTTTGTTCGCTGAAACGGGCAAAGCATGCTTCGAATGGCAAACGTTGTTCAATATTCGAGAGAGTTCGTTTCATGAGCCTTAACATATTTATAATAGTAACGGATATAAATGGCGCTACGCTGACATATTATGGCAAATTTTGTTTTTAAAATTGCCTTTACATTATTAGGTACGATAGAAAAAGCTCACAAAGTCACCTCTAATACCCAATATTGTGTATCTTTTAGGCTGTAAAAACGATAGTAAAATGCACACAGGAACTTGAATTTGCTATCAAAATGTTCGTGATTGAACTCTCTCGATAAGTAGCTAACGCATTTTTCGATTTAAGCTGTTACCTTTCCATAAATCTCATTTTTCTAACTTTCGAACATGTTTTTACGCACGCACGCTTTCATAGTCCATAAACTTCGTGTATCGACACTGTTCGCACTGCCGGCCCACGCCTGTTGAGAGACGGAGATGGCACTATTCCTGTGTGTGCTGCCTTTATCGGGTGCTGTAGTCGCCTTAAGATTACATAGTAACCTTATGGGTATGTATAATTAACCTTAACGGATGTTCAACGCCAAAGACAAAAAAGCTTTTTTTTGGCCCTGTGGTGATCGGTTGAGAATAACACCACCCCATCTCTTTCCATGGGTGTCGTAAGAGGCGACTAAGGAAACACAAATGAGACCTGCCTCCTAGTAATCCATCCCAGGCAACGGCACTTCATTTTTTTCTGAATCTGAGGTGTCGTCCTATGGTCTTATGCGGTGTGGTAGGCTCTGTAAAGGGCCGTCTGGTTCGCGACCACCCTCCTACCGAGGTCCGACGCCAAACAGCTTGCTGAGTTCCGTCGTTGCGTGGGAGTACTAGTGCCTTTATAGGCATTTTCTGGGTTAACTCGCTCCATCGTCGACATTATCTTTGACCTTTATGGTTTAGGTCAAGAGTTAACCCATCTTAAAAAAAAAAAAAACGGAGCATTTCATTGTTAGAAATCCAAAGTCTAGGGCCCGTATTACAGAAGGAGACTCAAATCTTGATCTATAATTAAGTATTGATTGTCCCTTTATCTCATTAACAAAATAACAAAAACGACTACTACTTAAGTAGATCAGAGTATGAGTCGCGTTATGTAAGTCGGACCTAGAAATTGTCCCTGAAACAAGGGTTACCTGGAAGTGATTGCGCTTAACGATAAGGCCGCCTTTGCACACTTTTGTACTAAAGTATGATAAGTACTGTACAAAAGTTAGCTTTGCCCTGGGCCAAACTTTCACAAATTTAAAGTAAAAAAAAATTATTGACTAGAATTGAAAATTCGGGTTTCAGGTTTTGCTTGTCTGAAAATTATGCTTTTGAAGCTTCTCAAACAGACCTCTTTTGTATGAAAAATCGTGCAATATCCCTGGACCGCGTTGATGTGTATACTTTATTGCACACCAACATTATGTTAAGTATTTTTAAGTCTAGGTTATTATATGGGACCAGCTGAAAATCAGCGCCGTGATGACTGAGTTCACCACGGCAGTATGCTGAGCTGGCAACCCCTTCTACTACATTACATTGGATGTAACTATGTTTAAGAAACAGTAGTAGTAAGCCTGTAATGTTACTTATTAAAAAAAACTATTCTATTCTATAGAACATGATACAGAGTAAAAGTTGCATTGCAGTAAAGTTGCTTGATCACTTGACTTTTTTATTATATCTTCCAATCCTTAACCTTTATTAACTTTCAATTTTATTCATCGGTAAAACAATGTGACATTAACTAGGAGTCCAATTACTTAATAGAAAATTCATTAAATTTAAATGTCTTTAAAACAAACATATTAAAGTACCGAGATAGGAGTTTATCAACGCCAATAAATTACTTAAAGCTGCAATAAAGAAAATGAAATTGGCTACTAACAGTTACGTCCCTGGTAATCTTTATTAGAATGGGTTTAATACTCTAAATAATCGTTACCTAAAATGTAATTAAAACAGAAGTATTAGAACTGAATAACAATTAGCTACGGTTGAAAATACTGTCTTGTTAGTGTTTTTGATAAAATTCATTACAAATTCATTACATTACAAACGCTCAAGACTGTAATCCCATATGAGGTAGCCAGACAGAGCACCAGTGGATCAGAACCACTTGATGTCATGTTTGACATAAATTCTGAGGGTTATTAAATGAGACATGATGTATACCTACTGGTAAGAGATTTTCAGCCTTTCGCCCACAATACAGCAAAAGCTTCGCGTCCCGATTAGTGACTTTTACAATATGTCTGGGAAGTGTTGGCAGCTGGCACATTGTAAGTTTTTTCTCACTTCCAATCCAACGTGAAATTCATAAAAAAACATCGATTGAATTATTTTTATGGCTTCAACTATGACGACTACAGTAAACTATTGTATAAAAAAGTAGAGCAAACAAAATTAAGCCCTGAGAAAACTCATGAATTGAATGAATTTATTCATTATATTATATCTATATTTTTAAAGGAGAGCCTCACAGATTGACTGACTGACTCATCAATGACAGATTCTCGGCCCGAGTTCAGTTTGTCATGAGCTTTATTTTATTAATTTTATTTTATTTAATAGGTGTACAAACAGTTTACAATCTTAAAAAGATACGGATTTCCTAAAATTCCTTCGGGAAACGAAGAAAATTGATATATAAAGACGTGTGTATTGTGTTCGTTAATTTCGATCACTTGTCAAAGAGCCCTGGGGATTTGCCTAAATGCCCAATAAGTAAAAAAATAGGTCTGTCTAGAATTGTGTCCACAATTTCTCCGGCTACAAATTGTCTATAAAACCTAAAACCGCCGCCGTCTCCATAAATCATGACTCTGTAGTTACCCCATTAGTCAGTCGACCGTCAGAGCAAGTCTGCTGAAATCTGGCTGAATTCCCGATAAACTTATAGATTTATAAGCTTTTTCAACATTGGAGAACGAATATTTTGCTCAAAGTTTATTAATTTGCAAGTTACAATATGTTGTAACCACCACCCGCTTTGCTTTTTCATCTCTCGGAAAATGTCCTAACCTAAAGGTTGCCTGGAAGAGATTGCTACCTGAGCAATAAGGCCGCCTTTTTCTACATTCTACTTGCTTGATTATTTATGTTCATTTACTTTTGTTTGTCTCTGGTGTGCAATAAAGTAGTTTTTATTCATTCATTCATTGATGAATGACTGCCGCGGGCGAGATCTTTTTTTTCATGATTAGACAAGACTTTGAAGGAAAAAACTAACTCGTCGACTTTTTAAATGAAATTAAATACTTTTTATTAAAACCATGGTAAAAATTACGTAATATTGTAATTTTTACCGACTTCAAAAAAGAAGGAGGTTCTATGTTCGACTGTATGTATTTTTTTTATGTATGTTCACCGATTTCTCCGCCAATTATAGACCGATTTTCAAAATTCTTTTTTTTGTTTGAAAGAGTATACTCCGGAGGTGCTTTAATATAAATGTTATCGAAAATAATTCAGCACTTTTAAAAAAATCAACAAAAGCAAAAAAATACTACAAACCAGAACATCATCTAAATAAATGAGTGACATTTTCGTTTGTGGTTATCTACTAATAGGCATTGTAGTCTGCAAAAAAATACTAGTTATCTACTTCGTGCGAACTCTTGTATGGATTGAAATCGTTGACTCGTACGATTTTTTTAACGTGGAAAATTATACTAAGTATTGTAATCTCTCTGTACCTACTTTGTATACTGCCTCAATTTTTTCACAAAGACGGATTTTTTATAACTGAACTTCTCAAGGAGAAAAAAAATTCGCTGCTCCATACCACGGTGTGATTAGAAAGCTGATTTGCCTAATACTTAAGAGTAAATAATTTTTTGTGACTTTTTTAAGGGTTCTTTAGGGAGAGTTTATGGGAAAAATCTTTTTAGGGGGTAAGTTTTACTAACTAATTTAAAGTCATAGCACACATAGGAATAGTGCCATCTCCGTCTCTCAACAGGCCTGGGCCCGCAGTGCGAACAGATCGATACACGAAGTTTACGGACTATGAAAGCGTGCGTGCGTAAAAACATGTTCGAAAGTTAGAAAAATGAGATTTATGGAAAGGTAACAGCTTAAATCGAAAATGTGTTAGCTACTTATCGAGAGTGTTCAATCACAAACATTTTGATAGCAAATTCAAGTTCCTGTGTGCATTTTACTATCGTTTTTACAGCTTAAAAGATACACAATATTAGGTATTTAGAGGTGAATTTGTGAGCTTTTTCTATCGAACCAAAAGTGCTGAATCATGTTTTCAGCAAACTACTTATCTAGTTTATGTCTTGAATATTACCGTAGTATTTTTTCCTTCGATTTAATGCAGTGCGTCATGCTTATCTACGCATCATAAAATCGTATTCAGGTGCTGTAGTCGCCTTAATACGGCATAAATACCTACCTTATACATACGTACACCCTTAATTACTCATCACAGAAGACAACACGATAGCTAGCAATAAAATTATAGCAAAATTGATAACCATAGAATTTTAATTAAATTTCGAGATTGAATATTCAGTTCAGTGGAATAGAAACTTTATTCATTAAGCAATAGTGGTGAATTTATAGTAGTTTCGTGCAGCGCTAAGTTTTAGCGGAAAAGTCATTGGGTGTAAAACACAGATTGCAATATTTTGGAGGAGGTAGTTTCAATTAATCTAAAATATATCGGTTAGCATGGTATTCTGCATTGCGATTGCTACTGATAAAGATTCCAATATTAAGAACGGCCCTAACGTTTAAAAATAAATAAAAAAACTGCTTAGCGTTGTTGATTGAGTACAGTCGTAAAAACAAGGCAGAGGAAATTTGGCCGTTTGTAAACTCTGACATCAAGGTTAGTCAAGTTCGCCACGTGCCTTAATGATACCTACACGATAAAGAAGGAATAAAAAACCCGAATTTAAAAAGCGAAAAATCTTCATTAAATGCTGCATCTTCACGTAGCATTTAATGTGCTACGTACCGACTGACCTGAATGAAGTAAAAAAAAAGATAAATACAGTCGAACATAGAACCTCCACTTTTTTGAAGACGGTTAAAAAGGTACAAGGCTGTATGCGCCTCGTTTTTAACCTCCTACATTCCAAGTTTTGCTTCTCTCGTTGTGATTTCTGTTTTAAATTCAAAAATATCTGCATTACTATCCGTCATTTCATTTCAAAGTGACATAATTTTCGATCTTTGTCAGCACCTGAGCTTGGAAGTCAGGCCATATACCTTTTTATATTATTTTTAACAGGTTATCTAAATACAATAATAACAATAAAATTTAAAATTTAGTGACATCCCTGACAATTAAATGGCTGAACCGATTCTGATCAAATATATCTCGATTACGCCAGCTTTCAAGCAAAAAACCTTCATCAAAATCGGTCCATTCGTTAAGGTGCTACGATGCTACAGACAGACATAGTTGAATAGTTGAATGGAGAGGCGAAAGTTCATTTTTATTTTCTGACCTATAAAGGGCTTTATAGTCTGGCAAAAAAGAGTAGAAATTAAAAAGTGGCAACATTGTAATGTCGTTCCGTTTTTCTTAGATTGATTTGAAAGGGACGACGCTACAGTGTTGCCACTTTTTAATTTCTACTCTTTTTTGCAAGACTGTATAGGTATCGCTCTTGCAACCTCTCGGGTGGTAAATCAGTCCATGAAACTGAACAACTTTCCCCAAGGAACATAGGTCAAAATACAAAAAAAAAATTTAACCTCTTATACAAAATGCCCTATAAATTGATGAAGTTTGTATGGGAACTCAACATTTTTTTCGTATTTTGACCTATGTTCCTTGGGGAAAGTTGTTCAGTTTCATGGACTGATTTACCACCCGAGAGGTTGCAAGAGAGATACCTAAAGCCCTGTATATGTTCCCTGAAGAAAGTTGTTCCTTTTTGTAAGTTAATTTACATAATTAAATTTCGCTAACTTATTTAGTCACCCAATGTAGTAAATATCAGCATTTTCTAGCTTCATGTTACATAATACCTACAAAACGCTTCTACTAAATTACGAGCAATAAATTACGTCAGATTCCACCGTACAGTTACGTTCTGAAATATTTCGATGACAATTGCGGTTCCTTTGTCAATTTCAACACTGTTTTTGTTAGTTATTATTAATTAGACGTTCTGTTCAAGTCTATCCAATATTTTATTGCTCTCATAATGTTAATATAGGTGGGAACGTAAGATTAGCAGTACATTGCGTATTAACATTATGAGAGCAGTATTTGACGGCCGGTTTGGTCAAGTGGTAGTGACGCTGCCTCTTGATCGGCGGGTCCTGGGTTCGATTCCCAGTCGGGGCAAATATTTGTATAAAAAGCAGATGTTTTTTCTCGGGTCATGGGTGTTTGTGTCTGTCTTTGTGTGTTCCAAGGGACCCACGACACAAGGGAAAACCTTAATGTGGGCCTTTGAGTGTGAAGCGTTTATTTATTGCGTAGTGCCAAAGTAGATAAAGATCACTACTCAAGGTCGTCGCCAAGGGGGGGCAAGAAGGGGCAGCTGCCCCCCTAGAGATTAGAAAAATGTAGCCAACTGCAAAGCAACCAAAGTTTGAACCGTTCTTAATACAATCGCCAATTCGCCGTGAAAGGCAAAGACTCGCGCTAGAAGTGTAAAACTTCATGCTCGACAGCACACATACAATTCATTTTTTTTTTCATCTTGCCCCCACCTGGGCCAAGGCTAGCGATGCTCTTGCACTACTTATCTTGACATACCTCTTCTGTTTCTTTCATAATTCTAAGGTTCGCCGTAACCCCAAGGGAAGGCTAAATGCGATTTTTCACGGCGCTCAAGAAAATGTAGATAAAAATGTAAACTCATCAGGCGCGCATCGGCATAACACTTTATACGAGATCGACGATGTTTTATGCATGACTTCGCAATGATGGCGATCAATCCATAGCCACTTGTGTACACTGCTTACATCGTTTAGTATTTTTACATCCATTCGTTCATGCACTTATGCCTATAATCCTTTTACATCAATTCTTTTACATGAATTAGCAATATTTCGCTTGTAAAGTTAAGCAGGTTCATCTAAAACTAGCTTTCCGCCCGCGGCTCCGCCCACGTTGACTACAGGTTAATCGTGCCCAACTGTGGGATAAAATGTAGCCTATGACCTTTCCCAGGATCAAATCTATCTCTGTACCAAATTTCATCAAAATCAGTTCAGTAGTTTAGGCGTGAAAGACGGACAGACAAACAGACAGACAGAGTTACTTTCGCATTTATAATATTAGTAAGGATTTTTCGATCACATGAAATTGATAAATTTTCTACAAGGAAGCCACTGAGATTATAAAAAATGGTACCATTAAATTCAAATATAAGACTTTGTACACACAGCAGCAAGTAAGGTTACCCATTTAAGGGTGACGTTAAGGTCAACATGTTAGCCTGATGTGCTTCCAACTAGTGAAGTAAATATTCCCATCAAGACGTGATAACACAACCTATACAACTAATTTAAAAAAATGAAAATATTTTATTGAAGTGAAAACTTCTTTAGCGGCGTTGAGCACTTTTAATATGGGGAAAAAATGTTAAACTCGCGATGAACTCGCGTCAGATCGTCAGATGTCACTTTACCCTGATCGAAAATGCGTAGGATAGGGTTACCACCTTTCTTGAAGTGTAAACTTCTTTGGCAGCGTTGTGTACTTTGAAGTATGGGTGGAAACTTGGACGGATGGCAGCTCTATGGTAAAATTATCTCTGTGACAGATGTCAACGATTATTCGCACATAGTGCGCAAATACCGATAGACTATTTTACTGAATTGAAAGTAGACAGGTTGGTCGAGTGGACAACTTGCCAGATTGTAAGCAACAGGTCAAGGGTTTTTTTTTTTATTTTTTATTTTTTATTATTAGCATCCACAGACTTTATGTCCGTGCCTTTGTCTAGATTAAGTTTTCTTGTTAATACTTGATTTTAACTATAATACATTACTTTCCATAGAGGTTTACAATTTATAAATAAGTACCTATAATAAATATATGAATACATAATGTACATAATATGTATATAATGTATATAATATATATTTAAGCGAGTGACGGTTCTTCGCTGTTGCATTCAGACCTCAAGGCATCCATGACGGCTTTGTCTCGACTTTTGATCGCCATTTTGAGGTTGTAATTGACCACTTTTTCCCTGCCTGCCGCCTCTGCTTCTTTGATGAATCTGCCTATCGCATCGTTACCATCATCCGCATAATATTTGCAACTGGCGGTATGACGCGATATGGCAACTACAGCATGTGGGATACTGTCGTGTAGCTCCTGCCTGGTCGTTGTAGTACGCACGATCACCACCTTTTCGTACGTCAACCCTTGAGCCTCGTGTATGGTGAGGATGCGTGACCCGGTGCCCGATCCGTGAGATTATAAGAAATGGTACCATTAAATTCAAATATAAGACTTTGTATGTAAGCCGTCGTCGCAACGATTTCCGTGAAAGGATGAAGTGAAATAGCCTCTCGCCCTCGTACTTTTTGTATTTTTCCACGTACTTGGAATTAAAAAGTATTTTCTAGGTAAAATGTATGTATTGTATGTATGTGTACTCAAATAACAAACCTTCTTAAAGAGTGTTTGAAAGACTGAAAATATAGAAAAACCATTGCTTCACTACTTTCATGTTTCTTTTGATACAAATTATGTTATAGTTTACTAGCTTTCCGCCCGGGACTTCGTTATTGTGGGAATTTTGGAAAATTATATAGCCTATGTAACTCAGGGATAATGTAGCATTCTAATGGTGTGGTGAAAGAATTTTTAAAATCGGTCTAGTAGTTTTTGAGTTTATTTGTTACAAAAATATAATATTAGTATAAAATAAATAAAGAACAAAAAACTTAATGAAAGAAACTAACATAAAAATTATATCCAAATATAAAACAGCTCCTCAAGCGCAACTTTCAAAATTTATATTCCTTAACCGTATCGTCAAGTGGCTTTACAAACACACCAGATGATGCTGTGCCTACCCCGCGAGGGAGCATAGACGTGAGTGTTCTATGGAAAAGAATAAGAAAGGATTTTGCGAAACCACGGTCTGCTTCTTTCGTGTCGATATGGCATAAATCATCGTGTTATATTCAATTCAATTCTTTATCTAATAAAAATTCAAAACATCATTTACAGGTATACACCCAAAATGACAATTTGAAATTCATTTCATATTATTATAAAATCAATTTACAGTAAAGCATTCATAATTATCCAATTTTAAAAACAATTCATAATCTCATAATAACTAATAATTAATTAATGTCAATAATGAAAATCACATAAAGTATGTACTTAACGTCCAAAATAAAATTAAGTAACAATTTAAAAACAATAAAATTATATAAGTTCAAATAAAGTAAAACTATATAATCTACAATGTATTCATAATAAAAATGTAAAAAATAGATACAAATATAATTCATTCACATAAATAGGTTAGTGCAACATTATTAAATGTTTTTAATGTACAGGGACAACGGCACATCATGCTATCCAAAACTGCAAAATTTCTTCATTCAATTTTCAATTTTATCTGGAAGCATTAGAGTTAACTATCCATTGGGGAAATTTGACAGTTTGTGGTAACCTGATGTGCTGTTGACTGTACAATGAAATATATCAACACGTCTGTGAATGTGAAGGGTCTAGTTCATATTATAACACAGTTTACTCATGTTACTTTAAGCCGGCTTCATGCCGACACTTTTGGGGTTCGAGACAAAAGATGTTCCCGTTAAATTTTCAAGCCAAAAATAGACCTTAACTTTTTAAAGTAAAGTAAATAGCTTTCAAAATTAAAAACCCACTGCAAAGTGAAAAACGACTGTAAATTAAAAAAAAATCAACCAAAAGCGAACCTTTGTCAACTTAATGGCTTCCTGCCTCAATGCTGATCTCGAAAAGTATTTTGTATTTTTAGTCCCCGAATAATTTTGTGGGGAAAACCGATGAAGAGTGAGTTTTTTAATTGATCGAGGGTTCTCCTTCATTATTTATCTATTTTTTTGCAGCAATAAACAATAAACTAGAACTACATCATGGCAGAGGAGAAAAAGCAATACAATCATAATAATTATTGGAGTATTTCTCATTTATTTTAACTAATAAAGAGTTGGTTTTTGACTACAATATGGTCAAGAACGAACTTTTTATTTATTAGGGTGATTTTAAATAATTTAGCGAAACTTAAGGGGCGATTTTACCTATTGACAACTTGTAGTGCAACTTTTCCCAAGAAACCCACGTGAAATTTTCAAACAAATTGTTGACTTCTCGAGAGAATCAGCTTTCAAGTTGTACGGAGAGGAAAATTTCATATTTCGACCTATATTTCATGGAAAAAGTTATTCAGTTTCGGGGGCTGATTCACACTTTTAATTTTCGTTAACTACTTTAAAGTCATCCTAAAATCTCTACATAGTTAGCACGGACCGCGACAATTCGCGACAAAATCACGCAACTCAGATGACGGTATAACAAGGCTAGCGCAAAGGCTTGCTCGATCTCTGGCGTTGTCGCATCGAATTTTTTGCATGTTTTTCTTAACACCGGCCAGATTAAATTTCTTCTTGATATTTTTCATAAAAAAAAATAAAAAATAGAGTTTCTTAAATGACCTGATTCATTCCGAGCATGTTCTTTAGTAAAAGTTGTTTTGTTTTTGACATGATTTCCTATATAATATGTATTGTAATATTTTCTTACAGAACTCTAGAAGGTATCATAAAAGATTTGTGTTAAAAATGTTTTGGCTTACAGAAATTTAAGCTGTATTTTATTTTGCAAAATAACATTTGATAATCTATTTCTTCTAAAAATAAATACCTAAGTAGATACGTAACTTTATCCTCGGAATGACATGTAATGGCCAACAATTTTGATTTATGGTGGCAACTGTAACTTGTAGTTGTAGTTGTGGTTTTTTTTAAGTCAACCTCTTAAGGACATCGATTCCCAGCACATCTTTGTGTCATCAGCATAAAATTATATGGTTTGAGATAAAGGGTGTAAATTGTGAAATTTTTATATTTTTTTACCAGCCCATATACGTCTTCATCGAGGAGCACGGGCCTTTCTGCGAACCAAAAAAATATTCCCACCCATACATACACTCACGCGTATAATTCCTGTCGCGTTAGGTAAAGAGTCATATGTGGTTCTAGAACTATTTGACGCCACATTTGACATTTATTCTGAGGGTCACACGAAGAAACATGAGTATGGTGGTGATAGATTGTCAGCCTTTCGCCCACGATACAGAAAAAGCCCTCGCCCCCCAATTACTAGCTTCTACAAATATGCCTGGTAAGACTTGGCAGCTGGAATATTCTAAGTTTTTATTTCACTCCCAGTCCAGCATGGAAGAAAGTATTATTACCTAAATTAAATCCAGACAGTCTCAAAATATCCCTGTTTCCAACTTTGACCACAACACCCAAATCCCTGACGCACAAACCAATATCCGTGATTAGGTGCCATTTGTGGTCAGACATTATTAGTTTTGTCTGATAGATTTTTTGATGCGACCTTCAAAGATAGTTTGACCAAATTGGATGCGTGTTACAAATTAAAGAGGTTGGCTTGAAGAGAAGCCGGGAGGACAAAAAGAGGGACTGACTTTTAAGTATTTTATTGAGAGAGAAAATCACTAGACTGAACTGAAACGCGACAAAGCAAGCGAGTTGATTTTGATTATAAGACCTTTCGCTAAAGGCGTTCTAAGTCTTGAATCTTCACAACACAAAGGTTGTTTATGGATAAAATTAAGAGAAGATAATCCTATATAATTCTAAAATAAAAATAAAAATTGTGTCATCCTCGAAATGCCATTGAGTGAGAAAATCTGCATATTCAGGTAACTGAATGTATAACCATGATAAAATCCAGCCAGGTTCTCTTGTTGACAGGGTCACAGAGGTCAGATGGCAATCGTTTCATTGTAATGACTTGACCTGCCAATTTGTGGATCATGGACAAATGAGAAACGGGACTAAGCGCTTAGAAGATAAAAAATAATTTTTGGATTTTTTCGGTGAACCGAGTCATCGGTAAAATTAAAGATTTTTTTTGAAGATTTTTTTCTTCTTACTGATAGACGGCGAACAGTGATTTCTATGTACAAATATATCGTACAAGTGTAATTTTATATACTGTTGCGGACTCCAAGAAGAAATAGGCCACTTTTCTATGCCAGCGAAATTACGGGCAGATAGGTAGTATTTAATAAGGTTTATCTTAGCAAAATGTTTTCTGTACTAAGGAAACTACCCAAGCACCACGGTCATATAATGAAACAAAGTTATAACGAAGAGAGATGTTCGCAAACGTATTATGTTACAAAAGGAACTCATAGTGGCTGTTAATGAGGGCTGAAACTCTGTAGTCATAGTGTATTTTATGTTGGACTAGCTTTCCGCCTGGGACTTCCTTCCCGTAAAAGTTATGTAGCCTATGTTATAATCCAGGGTGTCAGATACTTCCATAACAAATTTTATCAAAATTGGTCAAACCGATTGAGCGTGAAGAAGTAAATGCCTCAAAGAATTCGGATGATACAGATAGAACAGAAATACTGTCTAACGGACTCTACGCATAGTCAAACTTGACTAAACCTGGTGTCGGAGTTTTCGAACCGGCAAATTATCTTTGGCTAGGCTGAAGCACTGAAACGCTTGAAATTGCCACTTTGGTCACCCAACAGGTTTCCTGCAACTGTTTCCGTTGCTTTACTACACTGATCGATACCGAACAGTTAGCGTCACATTAGGGAAAGTTACGAGCTCTGATAAAAGAAAATATCTTCTTTTCTATACTAATATTATAAAGAGGAAAGATTTGATTGTTTGTTTTTTTGTTTGCATTGAATAGGCTCCGAAACTATTGGACCGATTTGAAAAATTCTTTCACCATTATAATCTTACATTATCCGTGATGAACATAGGATACATGATTTTCCTGAATTCCCACGGGAACGAAGTCCCGGGCGGGAAGCTAGTTTAAAATAAAACTATGGTAGTAGTAAAATGGTAAGGTACTCTGTGCAATGTAAAACCAGTTACTGCTTTTAAAACCATGTTCATGACTTAAAACTTTGTTACTGTCAATATTAACGCTGCGCCTTTATTTTGTTTTTTTGATCATAAGGTTTCTTTACACAGATTTAGGTTTTAATTCCCGACAAAAAAGAGGGGTGTTATAAGTTTAACGCGTGTATCTGTGTATCTGTATGTCTGTGTATCTGTGTGTCTGTCGGTGGCATCATAGCTATTAAACGAATGGACCGATTTCGATGCGGTTTTGTTTGAAAGTTGACATAATCGAGATGGTTCCTCTACATTTGATCAAAATCGGTTCAGTCGTTCAAAAGTTATAAGCAATCGAATGTCGGGGGTTATAACAATTATTAATTTTAATAATAAGTTTTTTTTTTACAGATTAATGTTTTCACACTAGAAATATTAAGATAAAGTTACTTTATTTCAGAAACAGTATTTCGTTTTTCCTATGCGGTCAGCTAAAATTAATTTTCAAAGAAAAGACGGTCTTTTAAATTCTTACCTGGCTTTCAAAAACCCTTTGCTGTGGGCCGGCCTATAAAGGGTGATTCAGATCTGACTATACACAGGGATCAAATTCTCATCAATTCTCACGTATATTTTTGTTTAGTTTCTCATTTTGAAAATTACTTATACAGGAAATTATTTAGGGTTCAAGAATGTTATACATAATTTCAAATCTTGTATTTACCTCCCGTCATACGGGTGTGCAAGAATAGCGCAGTTTTTTTTAAACATGTAATTCTTCCTTGGTGATAGCCCAGTTGGTAATGAGCCAGATTTGTAATCCGAAGGTCGCGGGTTCAAATCCTGGTGCGGGCCTGTACCACTAAATTCGTCTTTTCGAATTTATGTACGGATTTCTAATTATCACTTGCTCAACGGTGAAGGAAAACATCGTGATGAAACCCGTTCGTCCAAGAAAAAATCATTTTCGAAAGACGAGCGGGTCCACCAACCCGCATTGGGCCAGCGTGGTGGACTATGGCCTAAATCCCCTTCGTGTTTCGAAGGGAGGCCCGTGCCCCTCGGTGGGGACGTATATGGGCTGTTAAAATAAATAAAAAATTCTTCCTTAAGAAAAATCCCTATGATAATAAAAATGTGACCCTAACAATGTCTTTAATCTTTTACTTTTTACTTTTTATGTAGCCTGTTTTGTGTCCCACTACTCTACCCACCACCCAAATTTATTTTTATTAGATAACAAATAGTGGTTATTTTTGGCTTAAGCTCGTTCGGCATCTTGCCTCTGTGACCTGCCCAGGACATGTAAAGGGCGGAGTCATATAGCCAAATCTATTTTAGGAAATTTCTTCCTTTCATTGTCATAATCACAATGCAGGAAAACGAACGATTTCGTTTGATCCGTGAAGATATAAAAGAGATTTTATTTCTACAGGTTTGATTCATTGTTACATCCTGTACCTACAAGAGTTCTATTTTTTCTTTTTTCCCCAAGAGGTCGTTTTTTAATTTCTCGCTGAGAGCGCTTTTTGAAAGTGGAAGAAAATTAAATAAATTTTCAATTCCTATGGGCATTCACCTTTAGAAATGAAATTTACTCAACATTTCAGATTTTTAAAATCTCGTTAGTTTGAGTAAGTCTTCTAATAAGCGTAGCTTTGCATTTAAAACGCTTTAGGTATATAATTTTGTCGATTATTTCGTAACTAAGACTAGTTTTGCATAATGTTTTGAAATTGCCGAAAGCCTGTATCTATATTTGACTGTTATATAACACAAATAAACAACAAAATAATAAAGGAAGGTAAGTAATAAGTAAAACGTTACCGGTAGGTAAATAAATTTAAATTAACCCAGAAAAGGGTCTATGCCAGGGTTTCCCAACCAGTGAGGCGCGCCCCCCTTGGGGGGCGTCGAGCGATTCCAAGGGGGGCGCAGAGGTCCCTGATTTCTGCCTATAAAAAAAAAACTTTTTTATAGTTGATTATCTATTGAATAGATTCTATTCTATTGTCATATGAATAAAAATAAACACCCTCATTTTTATCACTTTATCATTGTTTGTTTAATTTTCTTATATAAACTCCCAATTTCAGCCCCTGGAGGGGGCCAAGGTTTTTTGCTCAACGTTAGGTGAGGCGCATAGGTTAAAACTTTGGGAAACCCTGGTCTATGCAAACGAATTTGTATGTATTAACTCAGTTTAGGATTATGGTAATCCAATACAGGCCTTTATTCAAAACAGGACGAATTTCTGGATAGGTTTTGTAACGGTACCAACCCACTCTAATGATTTTATTTCATTTTCATACTAGGCCATTACCTTTCTTAGCTGTGATCGTCTATAAAAATGCATCAGTAAACTAGCTCAATTATTTTTCAGTGTTCTTTTGTTGACAAATTTATTTGACTTCATTAATTTTCAACTATTAGGGAGAGTACTTAGGTCAAGACTTTTTATCTCTTAGATATTAATTCTTCGTAATAAAGACAGGAAGGCAAAAACATGACTCAATCCTGAGTTTATCAAAAGTTTTATCCATAAACAAGCGGAATACAAGATGCCTACGCCGTATTGCATGCCGGGATGAACCGACAGTAGCAGGCCTTACCTTACATACCCTACTTGTAGATAGACAGAGATAATGAGTTACTAATAATAAAAACAAGAAGGCAAATACATGACTCAATTCTGAATTTATTAAAAGTTTTTACCCGTAACCAAGCGGGATACAAGATGCAGGCGCCGTATTTCATGCCAGGATGAACCGACAGTAGTCAGCCTTACATACCCAACTTGTCTTATAGATATAGCAATATTCTTTATTTTTGGGGCCCCATTTATATATTTGCGCTTTTATTATGTATTTGTAAATGTGTATTGCTGTAGTCTATGACTCAAAGTCCCTCTCTTTATATGGTATACTTGATATCATGTTAATATGTCAGATTACACAGTGCTGAGTTTATTGATGCAATAAATCAAAAGAGCTCGACTTTAATAATGAAATTGAAGTTGTTGTAACTTGAACTCAATTACATTGTTTAGAACTCGAATGAAAAATCAGGTACTTTATGTTGGAATTAAATGACTATATGTTAATGTTATATTTTAGAAGAATAAAAGGATTTCAAGAATGTGATCAATGAATCCAGCTTTACTTTGTCAATAAAATAACTACATCAATTAATAACTGAAAATACTAAGATTCAGTAAAAGGAGAACTAGCTTTTTAAGAATGATATTGAGATATTATAAATGAGGATTGAGTTATCTTGATCATGAGAGTTATAAAATTCAACCAACCAGGATCTTTCAGGAGATATATTAGGGTAATGCATAGGAAATGAGTACATGTAAGCGAAGCTTAGGTGTTTTATAAATATTCAGAATTTGTTATGCGGTCAATGATAAGTAGAAATAATTCAATTAATGTGGTAAATAGCTTATCAACCGCTACTTACTATAGCATAGAAGCCACAACAGTAGCGTTTTCTATTCTTTAGTAAACCCTAAGCCCTTAGCCTCGAGGCAAGCCCTTGTTTCATACGGAGACAAGTCCCCCTACCAGAGCTAATAAAATACTTAGAGATTCTACTTTACTGAGTAGAATCTCTTGATTAGGCATTATAGATTAAACTGACTTTAACAGTCGCATAACAATCTCTTGCAGAATACAGGAAATATAGAACGCCTTAGGACTAATACAGTTTTACTTAGCTTTTATTGCGCCGGCCGAACACAACCACAGGTTAAATTATGTAAATGTCGTGGCCTTATCGTAGATTTGCTCACTTCATGAAATGCTCGAGAATTTTATGAAATGGTCGCATTTCATGAAGTGGCCGATTTAATTTGACCATACCATTAAATCGTCAACGTTTAACGATTTTGTCATCCACGTTTGGCCAGATCGTATAAATAGTGTGTCAATAAACTATTTAATAATAAAAATGTTTTATTTTGTCTGTTTATAAGTAATTTGACTTCTTTGTTCGATTGCGACAACCGGAAATGCAACAAGTTTGTTTGTTAGTAGCCTAACCCAACCAACTCGTTCAGGTTTGGTTGGGTTAGGTAAGGTTAGAACTGCGACACCAACGCACGAGCCGAGCGAGCGAAGCAAGCGTGCCGTGGCAGCGGCCGGCGAAGTGCCAGAAACGACTGTGGTTGCCTTTAGCGGTTGTCACAGTTCCTCTTAGCTGAGATACTTCATGATGTGGCCAATAGACAGTGAAACATTTTACGAAATGTTGACCATTTCATGAAGTAGCCGCGCGTTTAGTTGCCCATATCGAGAAACGATTTCTTATCATTGATCTGACCAAACCACATTATGATGTGGCTAATAGACAGTGAAAGTGAAAATTCTCGAACATTTCTTGAAGTGAGTAAATCTACGATATGGCCACGACATAAATACTAGATAAACACTATACTAGATTACACTATACTACTCTGTAGAGAAAATGGCTGAAGGCCCACACGCGTGATGTCAGTTTCACGGTTAAAACTTGAGTGTCCCCCTCTTCCTTCTCTTCATCTTCAGCTCCTGCGCAGCCTGGTGCCGCCGCCCATATAGTCCTCACCCTCATTGATAAAACGATTCTTCCCGCTTCAAAGTAGGTCCACGTTTCATGTCGTCATTGGTGGAGCCTTTAGGGGTAAGTCTGCGACGTTGTCTCTCTCCTTCTCGCAAGTATCTTTAATCCATGCTCTCACTCGCTCCAGGGGCTTAACACTTGTTTGTCCGCTGCCTATTATGTTCCTGGAAAAAAAAAACATTTGGCGAGCATCAATACCTCTTAGGATAATAAAGATAAGAAAGAATAAAAACTCTCATAAATTCATAAAATGTATCTCTCATAAATTCATAAATTCTAAGTATAGAGAATAAAAACTCTCATAAATTCATAAAATGTATTGTTCATGTATGTTAAGTATTTCAAAGATTTACGCATTGCTTCTTAGCTTACACATTTAAAATTGGTTGTAAAGGACAGTAAAAAATGTGTTCCTTTAAATTTGGCTGGTCCGGCTTTCTAATATAACATTCAATTTGATGTCTAGGTTCTAGCGTCACAGTGCGACGCCTTTGTCCTGTAATTAAGAAATAATTTAAGGTAATTAATTAATTTTTGAAATAAAGAAGCGTTCACTTATAGCACTGTGGCACTCACTGTTTGAAATCGATTATTTAGGTTAGGCAACGCACACGGAGGCTTGGAAATCTGTAACGAGCGTTTCCGTGTTACGGAGGGCCTGGCTATTGTTGATACAGTCAGTCAAAGTCAAAAATAGCTTTATTTCATATAGCTTTCTGCCCCGGACTTCGTTCCCGTGGGAATTTGGGAAAATTATGTAGCCTATGTCAGCTGATCCAGAGTTTCAGCTACCTCCATACCAAATTTCATCAAAGTTGGTCCATCCGTTTGAGTGTGAAAGAGAAACAAACATCCATCCATTCATACAAACTTTCGCGTTTATAGTATTAGAAAGGATAAGGAAGGATCACATTCAGAATGTTATTTAAATTAAGTAAAATAAGTGAATTACATTAGTCAACGCCTATTCGTAAAGGTGCAGTCTTCCCCAGAGAAGAATTGTAAGAAACTCCGAGGATTGCTCTTTTTAATTCAATCATACAAATTTCCTTATTTTTTTATTTTAACTGACTTAATATGAAGCTAAGAAATTTATTTACATTGATTAAATTATTTAAAAGTCCTAAATTATACGTTGGGTATAAAAAATGTAATTATTACGAGGTCACAATCAAACTGTGTCGGCCGGTTTGGTTGAGTGATAGAGGCGCTGTCTCTTTGATCACTGGGTCCTGGGTTAAATTATATATATCATATCTTTATTATAAAATTATAATTGTAACACTGCTTCTCATTTTTAACGTGTACATTCTGGATGCCTGTTTGCTATTTGGTATGTTTTTGTCGATGATTAAGTGTTCAATAGCTAATTAGCTACCTTCTGAGCCACTGCCTCCGAGACTTAACCCTCCTTTGCCTGCTACACTTGAATTAATACTTTTAATCTTCCTTTTAATCCTTTTTGTCTATCTCCAGAACCTTCTGCTCTTCCTTTGCCACCTCCTATACCACCGGCTCCTCCTGGAGCTCCTCCTTGGCCATTTCCTGAACCTCCAGCGCCTCCTTGCCAACCTCCTGAATAATTTCCAACACATCCCCCGAAACCCCCTTGGCCACTTCCAGAACCTCCTGCACCTCCTATACCACCGGCTCCTCCTGGCGCTCCTCCTTGGCCATTAACTCCTCCCCCTCCTCCTCCCCATCCTCCTGCTCCTCCTGGCGCTCCTCCTTGGCCATTTCCTCCTCCCCCTCCTCCTCCCCATCCTCCTCCTCCTCCTCCTGGCGCTCCTCCTTGGCCATTTCCTGAACCTCCAGCGCCTCCTTGCCAACCTCCTGAATAATTTCCAACACATCCCCCGAAACCCCCTTGGCCACTTCCAGAACCTCCTGCACCTCCTATACCACCGGCTCCTCCTGGCGCTCCTCCTTGGCCATTACCTCCTCCCCCTCCTCCTCCCCATCCTCCTGCTCCTCCTGGCGCTCCTCCTTGGCCATTTCCTCCTCCCCCTCCTCCTCCCCATCCTCCTCCTCCTCCTGGCGCTCCTCCTTGGCCATTTCCTCCTCCCCCTCCTCCTCCCCATCCTCCTCCTCCTCCTGGCGCTCCTCCTTTGCCATTTCCTCCTCCCCCTCCTCCTCCCCATCCTCCTCCTCCTCCTGGCGCTCCTCCTTTGCCATTTCCTCCTCCCCCTCCTTTTCCCCATCCTCCTCCTCCTCCTCCTCCTCCACCTCCTCCTCCTCCTCCTCCACCTCCTCCTCCTCCTCCTCTCAATCCTCCACTTCCAGAATCCCCTGCACTGCCTTGACCACCAGCGGAACCTGCTCCTCCTTCACCTCCTACTTTACCCCCACCACTGCTGTCAACACCCAGACCTAATCTTAAGTCTATTCCACCGCCTCCCTGTAAATAATTAAGTTAACTTATTAGTGTATTTATAATTATTTTTTTAGATCACTGTATAGATAGTGTTTCTGTTAGTTTTTTCTCGCGATTTTGTTTGCGTGGAAAACTGACCTATATCACTCTCCTGCTCTCCAACCATCCTTTCTTTATCTGAATTTAGTATTTTTGAAAAAGTTTACCCGCATCCTCGCGCAAATTCACAAACATTTTTTTGGTAGTAAAAATGTTGGCGCGAATTGTACTTGAAAGTACGACGCCAGGATTAGATTTCCTGCAGCTCTAGCACGATAACGACAAACTCGCGCTCGGCTCACGCTGAAACTTCACTTTGATTGCGCGAGGGTCCCGCGCAAAGCCCTATGGCGTTGTCAATGTTGACATTTTGACATAGGACCGCGGTTTTATCGCGGTGCTGTCACTATCGTACTCGGCCTGATGGTGCTCTAACTAACTGAGCTAAATTATTTGTGAATTTAACAACTTCGATTTTGAGAAGGATTTATAATTGATTTTCTGATTTTAAAAATATAAACAAATATAAATATAAACATTAATAAGTTAAATGAACAAATAGCTGATTGTTGTTGTATGGTAAAGGTTAATGACAATTACTCCCACTTAAAAAAAAAACTTACGGCTAGGTAGCTCGTTGCTAGTGCAGTAAGCTGAAAATAAAGAAAAATGTAAGAGTTTTATGAAAAAAATACATATAGTATTTAGCACTTATAATAATGTAGCGTCTAGTGGTTCCAGAACTACATGAAGCCCTGCTTTTTCCAAAAGGGATTATAGGCATTAGTGTGAAAATTACTCTAAAATTAAAAAAATATGTATTATCTTCGACTTATAACTTGTAAACGGCTGAACCCATTTTAATCAAATATAACTAATAACCATTAAGACACGCGGTAGCGTGTCAGCCAAGTTAAAGCAAAAGAAACTGGCGACTCAGCACCGTGTGTATTTTACACGAACCATTTTGAGCGACTTTTAACCCCTCCATAACTAAAAACCTATTCAATTGAAACACATAAAATTACGTGCATTTATTTATATCCATAAAGAAAACTATAACCCCAAATTTCATTAACCTAGCTCAAACGGTTACTAAGATATAAAGGTCTAAAAGTCGCCAATTTTCCACTGACTGACTGACATATAGATCAAAAACCTAGCCCACTTCCAGATGGCCTAGGCAGTTGAAATTTGGTATCTAGCTAGGTAATTGTGTGTAAGCGTAGGAAAAAATCTGAAAACAAAAGAAAGTTAAAAAAAGAGGGGATCCTCATACAAAAAAAGTTTTTTAATTGTAGCGTCTGAACCGTTATAAGTGGATATTTGAATCTTGCACAAAATATGTATAGTTACATTTGCTATATAAAAGATGCATATAAATAAAATGAAGTCAAGAAATAAGGGATGTCCCCATACAAAAAACTTATAACACGCGCTTAACAAACGGCAAACGGAGTGTGTCGGCGAAAATGACATTACGACGATCGTTCGACACGAATTCCTGTCAAAGTTTATGTTTGACATTGTAAAGTCGGATTCTGACGTTTTTGCAACTTAAACGCACGACAACTTGAGCTTAGGAATGAGAAAATTGAAGGCACGATTGCTCATTTGGTTATAGTTAGAAGATATATAGAAGAAAGGGGCAAGTGGAATGAGCTCGTGCAGCTCATGAGCACACTCGAAGTACATCTTGTAAAAACACACAGGCAAGCTACTTTGCGCCTATGAGCCAGGCTTTGGAGGCAGCTGGATACACAGGCTACTCCAGCTGCCAGTAGAACACGGAAGTTGTCCCAAGTACACTTCCTTATCAGACCAAGTTCTAAAAGTTTTGAGAAGTGATTTAAGTAATGTAGTCCTTTTAATAATTAACGAAGAATCAATGATATCCAATGTCACATTAATATTTATTAATCTTCGTTTAACAAAAATTTATGATACAGGTGATGTTGATTTTGGATGGTTTGGTAAGATTAATTTAGTATTATTTGGAGACCTGCTCCAGTTATCTCACAAGTGAGACAACTTTCTCCATTCGAAGATATGAAGTCGACTGATGTGCAAAAATTGTTAGGTTCCCTTAGTGCTCCGAATTTGTTTAGCTTATACCATCCACAAATCACAAGGACTAAGTCTAGACAGCGCTTTCCTCGACATAGGCACTTCGATATTTAGTAAAGGACAGGCTTATGTTGCACTCTCCAGAGTTAAAACTCTAGACGGAGTACATCTTATTCATTTGGATCCTAGTCAAATTAAGGCACAAGAAAGTTCTATGTAGAGTATAACCGGCTGCGATTTTTGTACTGGCCCGACTTAGCCAATTTGAGTATTAACAGAAAACGTGTTAAAAAAGTTGTAGATAATGAATGGGCAATACGCACTATTATTTTTAATGTCTAAGAGTGTGTAGACAATGGCACCAAAAAGAAAACTATGCAGCGTAAACACAAGAAAAAATAATAAATTTCAAATAAATATCTCTACAAAAAGTAATGATATCCCACCAAAAACATAAATGTGAAAAATGACAGCCAAGTTTAATAATAAGAATATGTTTGGTTGTGGACTTCGCCGGAAAAAGTATTGAGATCTAAATGAGCGCCAAGTTCCACAGAAAATCCCAAAAATATTTAAGAGAACAAAATAACCATTATTAAACTTCTGTGATTCGCCCTTCGAGATTACACAATAATTAACTTGTAGTAGCAAGCGCATGTGCTGCCATCGTACACATTTTAGAGCAACATTTCTATTCAAAAAATATTCCACTATATTTTGACGGTACCTCATACACGTTTTGTGTGGCGGCCATCGTGCACGTACTTTTCCCTCGCGTCAAAGTTATTAGATTATTTCTTAGTAATTTGTGCTGTTAGTGGAGTGTTTTACAATGGGAAAACGAAAACATCATGACGCCGATGAGGAAGAATATATAAACAGAAAAATTAGAAAGCTGGAAAGAAAGAAAACCAAAATTCGTCGCAAGCGCCGCCGTCACCGTAGTTACTCGCCATCTTCGAGTACGTCACCGAGATCGGAAAATTTTGATGAATACACAAATAATTACCAGTTGTAGGAGGATTCGAGAAAAGCAGGTAACTGAACTTTATAAAAATGAAATGTTCACTAGTGCCTCGAGTTTAGTCTGTAAGACTAATTCCGCCCTGTGACTATGCTCCAGTTCAACCCGTGAGGTTGATCGTTGTATAATTGGGTTGCACAATATTATTCTAGAATATAGTCCGTGAGAATATGTCATGAATATACCTATGAAAGTCTTGTCTAGAGTACAGTCCGCGAGGCTGTATCATGACTGTTTTAATTTGAACCTTAATTACATGTCTTTAAACTAAAAAACTACGATCGTATAGTGTTTTCTAAAACAGCTCCTTAGACGTAGCTCGTTTTTTACAGAATCCCCATTCGATGACGACATTGTCGATTTAGTCGAGAGTCCCGAGGCAGATTTTCTCATTGACGCCATTACACTGCCTTCTGTGATAGTGCGGCCGGGGAGCGCTGCCGCCGCCGGCCCGGCACCGCTCGCGCGCCCCGACCACGCGCCGCCCGCGCCTCCGCCGCCCGCTACCGGCGTGACTGAACCCCCCGCGCCCCTGGCGCCCGCCGCGCCTCCCGTACCGAACGCGACCACTGTTACATCTGCGCCTGCGGCCGAGCCTGTTGAACTGGAACCAGATTTATTGTGTTTGCTTGGAGACGAACCCGAGAAGGAGGAGAGGTTTGGACCTTGTGTTCAAAAGGACGTTGCCAGCAGATGGTCGAATATTTTGGTAAATGGCCTGAAGGATGAAGGTAGGAAGGAGATTATGAATCAGTATGATGTGCCAGAAAATCTTAGGTTAGCACAAGCTCCTGTCCTCAACCCGGAAATAAAGGCAGCGTGTAACGAAAATGTTATAAAGAGAGATAATATTTTAATCGAAAAACAGAAGCTGATGGGAACCGTGATAACTGGGTTAGCCAGTACAATTTCATTTCTCTTAACTACGGACCTTAAGGATAATAATGATTATAAAAATAAAACTTTAAAATCGCTTAGCGATGCCGGGTGACTTTTATGTCACCTACTTTTCTCAGAAACTCAGATTAGACGGAACTTTTTGTTGACTTACCTCAACAAGGACGTCAAAGAAAATGTTAAAGATCTCAAACGAGATAACTTGCTTTTTGGAAAGGATTTGCCAGATAATTTAAAATCCATGAAGGCTATCACGAAAACTGGTGCGGAACTAAAACAAAACGTTCCTAAACCTAAACCACCAACCAACAAACAGGCGGAGGGTACATCGAAGGCTTTAAACTGGAGGGGTGGGCGGGCGCTGGCGCCGCCGCGCCGCCACCTCGCCGCGCTCCAGCGAGAACGAACTCGACGCGTGGTGGGCGCAGGCCGCCGCCGCCGCCTCGCCGGCCCAGCGAGCGCCAAGCCCCGGCCTCGCACAGCCGGACCTCTCGCCGCTAGATCCCGATACTGATATTCAGGTGCAGACTGGTAGATTACAATATTTCTTTAATAATTGGTCTCAGATAACAGGTGATCCTGTTATATTATCATGGATCTCAGGTTTGCGCATTCCGGTGTCAAATGAAGTGACACAATCTAATTATCCCATGAATAAACCTGAATCTGTAAAACATGAATTAAATATGACTAAGGAGATTCAGAATTTAATTAGTATTGGTGCAGTTAGCGAGTGCGAACCTTGTGAAGGCCAATTTCTGTCGAGCATTTTTCTTGTTAAGAAAAGTAACGGAAAGAATAGGTTCATTTTAAATTTAAAAGCTTTAAATAAGTTTATTTGTACTCCGCATTTTAAACTTGAAGATTATAGAACCGCCATGAAATTAATATCCAAGGACACATATATGTGTTCCATTGACCTCAAGGACGCATATTTTTCTGTCAGTATTCATAATGACTTCAAAAAATTTTTACGATTTAGTTGGTTGGGAAAACTGTACGAATTTCAAGTTTTACCCTTTGGCTTGAATATAGCACCATATATTTTTACTAAGTTAATGCGACCAGTTATGCAATTTTTGCGCAGTCAAGGATTAATGTCAGTCAACTACTTGGATGACTTGTTGTTGTTGGGAGATTCATATCCTGAATGTTTACGTAATTTTCAAATAACTAAAGAATTACTTAAGTCCTTGGGATTCATAATTAATTATGAGAAGTCTGTGAGTACACCCAGTCGTATGGCTACCTTTCTTGGTTTTGTTTTCAATTCTATTGACTGTACTATAAGTATTCCCCACTAGGAAAAACAAAAAATTAAAGAAGAACTCTTACACTTTTCCACAATAAAAAGGTGTAAACTTCGAAATTTCGCTCACTTAATCGGATTATTAGTTTCGATCTGCCTAGCAGTACCATAGGGCTGGATGTATGAAAGAACAAAGTTTTTATTTTTAAAGGAAAGCAATGACTATGATCAATTTATTGATATTCCGGCTTCTCTAAACGAAGATTTCGATTGGTGGCTTCGTAACATAGACAGATGTCGCAGTCCTTTTCGGTCAGGCAATTATCAACTGGAGATCTATTCTGACGTGTCTCTTACAGGTTGGGGAGCTTATTGCTCGGACAAAACTGCAAACGGACAGTGGTCCAGTCAAGAACTGACTAGTCATATAAATTACTTAGAATTAACAGCTGCCTTCTTCGGCTTAAAGATATTCGCAAAAAATTATAAAAATTGCGAGATTCTTCTCAGGATAGACAATTCAACTGCAATCTCGTACATAAATAGAATGGGAGGTATTCAATTCCCCCATCTAAGTAGGGGGATTTGGCAATGGTGTGAGAATAGGAACATATTTATCTGTGCTTCGTATATTAGTTCAAGTGACAATTATATCGCAGATGCAGAGTCTCACCGTGTACATACTGACGTGGAATGGGAACTTGCAGATAGCGCTTTTCATCAAATTTGCATATCATTCAATCGTCCTGAAATTGATTTATTTGCAAGCCGCATAAATAAAAAATGCACTAAATTTGTTTCTTGGCATCGTGATCCCGATGCGTTTAAAGTTGATGCTTTTACAATATCTTGGTCAAGGTATTATTTTTACGCTTTTCCCCCTTTTTGTCTGATTCTAAAGGTTTTACAAAAAATTATAACAGACAAAGCAGAAGGTATCGTTGTGGTTCCATTATGGCCTACACAGCCCTGGTTTCCTCTTTACAAAAAACTATTAATATCTGATCGTATTGAATTTCCACCTAATCCAGGCTTGTTGTCATCTCCTTACAGTGTCGAACACAAGCTGCACCGGAACCTTACCCTGGTTGCCGGGGTGTTATCAGGGCGGCGTTTTTGAAACAGGGTTCCCCACTAGACGCCGTGGACGTCATGTTGTCTTCATTAACGAACAGTACGTTAAATCAGTACAATTCTTGTTTAAAACAATGGCATTATTTCTGTCAAAGCAAAAAAATTAATATTTTTACTGCATCTGTAAATAATGTGTTAGAATTTTTTATGACACTTTTTAATCGGGGTCCTAAATATGGGACTATTAATACCACAAAAGCGGCATTATCACTTATTTTAGATTCTCAAACTATTAATAATGTTAGCATAAAGAGATTTATAAAAGGAGTTTATAAACTTCGGACACCACTGCCGCATTATAATCATACTTGGAATCCGACAATAGTTTTAGATCGACTTAGTACATGGTACCCTAACGAAAGCCTGTCTTTAGAATTGTTATCAAAAAAATTAATAACAATTTCGGCTTTAATCACAGCTCACCGTGTGCAAACTCTGTCGCTGATTAGACTTAGTAATATTCATAAATCCGATCAGAGGTTCTCTATTGACATAACCGATCAGATAAAGACTTCAGCTGTAAATCGTACTCAAACAACTTTGATTCTTCCCTATTATAATGAAAGACCCTCAATTTACCGTGCAAGGACCTTAGAATGTTATTTAGGTTGTACATCTATGAAACGATCTCATGATTGTGATTTTCTTTTAATTAGTTACAAAAAACCTTTTAACAAAGTTTGTTCACAAACAATAAGTCGGTGGATCAAGGCCACCCTGTCAAAATGCGGGATCGATACGTCTGTCTTTCGGGCTCACAGCACGAGACACGCAGCTACTTCCGCAGCCAACAGGCTTGGAGTAAGTATAGATCTCATTAAGAAGACCGCTGGCTGGACTGGCAACTCTCAAGCTTTTGCCAGATTTTATAATAGGGAAGTAGCTGTGGACTCTACTGATGTTTTTGCGCGGTCCCTTCTACAGGCTGGCCTCGATTAATATGTAAAGTACCAATACAATTTCAATTGTATGTATTTTGTCTACTTATTGGTTTATTTATAACATGGGAGATGATTATAAAATGGCTTTAAAGAAAAAAGTTTTTTGTTTTGTTTAAAATTATATCTTCAAGGATTCAACCAATTTTTTATTCGTTGTGCTATTTCGTTGTACTCTGAACATCTACAAATTAATTATTGTGTAATCTCGAAGGGCGAATCACAGAAGTTTAATAGAAAATCAAACGAACTTACCTGTAAGTGACGTTCGATGACTATTAAACGATGTGATTCGCCCGAGAGATTACACACCCTCCCAATCCCTGTCTAGACCACAGTCGCGTACTAGATCTTTCCCATCAGGACACGAAATAGCATGAGCACATATGGCCTACTAGGGATCAACGTGTATGAGGTACCGTCAAAATATAGTGAAATATTTTTTGAATAGAAATGTTGCTCTAAAATGTGTACGATGGCAGCACATGCGCGTGCTACTACAAGTTAATTATTGTGTAATCTCTCGGGCGAATCACATCGTTTAATAGTCATCGAACGTCACTTACAGGTAAGTTCGTTTGATTTTCTATAAATAAGCAAGTATGCAACTCTATTTCTTGTTTTATCTTATCAACTACAACAATGTCTGTTAATAAAACAAATGACATTTTAAATTGAATGTAGAATAATTTAAATGTACTAATTAGATATTATCACTTACGATGAAATTAAGCTTACAATTTGGCTTGGCTAGTTTTTAACCTAAAAACAACATTATAAAGCTATTAGCCAAATAAAAGATGAATTAAAGTGAAAACTAGCCAAGTCAAATCTTAAGCTTAATTTCATCGTAAGTGATATCTAATCAGTACATGTAAATTATTCTACATTCAATTTATAATGTCATATTTTTAATTAACATACATTGTTGTAGTTGATAAGATAAAACAAGAAATAGAGTTGCATACTTGCTTATTTATAATGGTTATTTTGTTCTCTTAAATATTTTTGGAATTTTCTGTGGAACTTGGCGCTCATTTAGATCTCAATACTTTTTTCGTCGAAGTCCACAACCAAACTTATTCTTATCATTGAACTTGGCTGTCATTTGTCACATTTATGTTTTTGGTGGGATCTCGATTACATTAGCTATCAAACAAAAAACCGCATCAAAATCGGTTCAGTCGTTTAGGTGCAACAATGCCACAGACAGACACACAATATATAAAGATACACGGATACACACGTCAAATTTATAACACCCCTCTTGTTTCGTCAGGGGTAAAAATACTTATTATTGTGACCAACGAAAATAACGGTTTTAGTTTAATCAGTTCCACTAAACAACCTCACCAAACTTTAAAACTTGAATTATTTTAGAAATTGCTTACCAGGGTCAAAGCCAAAATGATCTTGAAAGAAGCCATCTTGTGACTGCCAAATAGTAAATATGAACAGGTTCAATTTCCAAATCGAAATCTAGGTGTAATAAAATTTGAAATTTTGTGTTATACAGAAAACACAGATCACAGCTGTATGTTAAGTGTTATGTAACGTGCATTTTTATTATTAATAAAATAGTTGTAAGTTTTTATTATATTTGAATAAACAATTGAAAAATATATTTTTTTTACACCGTTTCACATATCACAGATATCATATGAGTTACGAAATTTTATTCTAATATTCTTACTCTACCCCTAAAGTTTCAAGTCCTTTATATTATTTATTTTTTTAACAAGATAGTAGAACAGTTTTTAAATTTACTGTCTATCTTACATATTTAACCAAAAGTGTATTGAGCTCACGGCCGGGCTCGAACTCACTACCCACAGTTCGAAGATAAGCGCGCTGACAACTCAGCTATTACAAGTAATAAAGACTTCAAGGGTTGGTTGTCTGCAACCTTTATTAATTTTGCCCTTCTTAGAACAACAAACCGTAAATAATATGCCCAAAAAAAAAAAAAACGCCCGTGTCCGTGTACAGCGCGCACAGCACGCGGCACGCCGCGAGCGGGTTAACCTCGACGTCATACGGACCGGCTCTTCTAATACCTTCTTTAGATTTTATAACAGGCCGTTAATTAATAACGAGGATACAACTAATGAATCTTTTACGCAAACTAAATTCAAAACAGTAATATGCAAACTTGATTAATTAATTGTAAGTAAATATAATACTCACAAAATTTAATTACCATTAAAATACAAATTATTTATTTACGGAAGAAATATAAATAAATACAGGGTGGCCGGGAAGTTGACGTTTAAAAAAAAAATTTAGATCCCTCGTGTCGTGGGGTATCCGAAACACCCCTATGTATGTTCCGCGATTTTTTGTAGTTTGCGAGTTACGATTTTTTTTCTGAATTTTCGAGAAATTTCGACCTGACCCGTTTAAATTTTTTTTTTTAAGTTGAAGACTTTTTTGTGATTTTTTTTTTGCAACTGAATCTTTATGAGTTGTTCTTTAATGAATGAAATAATCAGCTTCGTAACTTTGATAAAAGTTATGAAAATGTTGGTGAAAAGTGAAAAAATTACGTTCGGTGAATTGTGACTTAAATTTTCAACTTTAAATAAAAAATCGAAACAGGTGACTTTATGGCTTCTAAGTAGGCCTAAAGAATGCGCCATGCTCTCAGTTTTAATAATAATAGTAAAAATGTGGTACTTAAGGGGGAGCTACTTTTGCTAATATCGGTCTTCAAAGACAGCAAGGTGGAAAATTCTTGAAAGTAGCCAACTGAATTTAAAAAATGTTTTTTGGTCAGGTCTTTTTTTTTTAAACGGGTCAGGTCGGAATTTCTCGAAAATTCAGAAAAAAAATCGTAACTCGAAAACTACAAAAAATCGCGGAACATACATAGGGGTGTTTTGGATATCCAACGACACGAGGGATCTAAATTTTTTTTAAACGTTAACTTCCCGGCCACCCTGTATATAAAATAAATGTCTTAATTTGTGACTGTCTCTAAAGGTCTACAAGTGTTTGAATTTCTTTGCTAATCTCGGAGGACGAAGCCGAATATAATTAATGATAAAATATAATTAATGATTAAACGAAATTACCTGTACGTGAAATTAGATCATAATTATATGAAGGCTACGTACGGAGAGATTAGCAACCCACCCGATACAAATATCTTTAAATTAAATTTTTTTGAACATTGCCCACCCCAATTGTGAAATATTATTGGAACTCTAAACTTGAGCGAAGGCTTGAGCGAACGATAACCGAGCTAGGCTTTGTTGCCTGCCTATCTCCAAATAAAAAAATAAAAACAGAATGGAACCAAAACGTTACCTTCAAAATAGTGCGAGAATGGTAATCGCTATGCGATACTACAAGTGTTTGAATTCCTTTGCTTGTCTCTTCGGACGAAGCCTTCAGATAATTATGATCGAACTTCACGTAGATAGATAGATAAAAACTTTATTCACTGCTATTACCATCATTGTCAACAATAATAATAATCTTATAACTAAGTATTAAGTAAACGTAAAACTACAATTAAACAATAAGTAAGGCAGTGAAAGGGCGCTGACTCAGCAAACGTACTGTGGGTAAACCACTTTGGATTTCCCACAGCGCTGATCTTCCGCCAAGACCCAAAAAAGTGACAGAAGAGCTTATCCAATGGTAAGAATTTGAAAAATGAAAAACATACATAAAAATAAATATGAAACTAACGTATTGTGAGCCATCCTTTCGCAAAATTAATAAATATACTTGTCAAGCAAAAAACATTCCAATCCCTACGTAATTATTAAACGCGCTACGTACAGGTAAGCGCGTTTAATAATTAATTATTTCGTAATTAAGACTAGTTTTGCATAATGCTTTGAAATTGCCGAAAGCCTGTATCTATCTTTGACTGTCATATAACACAACAACAAAATAATAAAGAAGGGTAAGTAATAAGTAAAACGTTACCGGTAGGTAAATAAATTTAAATTAACCCAGAAAAGGGTCTATGCAAACGAATTTGTATGTATTAACTCAGTTTAGGATTATGGTAATCCAATAAAGGCCTTTATTCAAAACAGGACGAATTTCTAGATAGGTGCGACGCCTAAGATATTTGTGTCCTGTAATTAAGAATTAATATAAGGTAATTAATTAATTTTTGAAATAAAGAAGCGTGCACTCTTAGCCCTGTGGCACTCACTGTATGGAATCGATTTCTAAGATTAGGCTACGCACACGGAGGATGGTTAGGTTACCATAGTGGAAATCTTTAACGAGCGTTTCCGTGCTTCGGAGGGCCTGGCTATTGTTGATACAGTCGGTCAAGGTTAAAGTCAGAAAAAGCTTTATTTTGTAGAACATTCTGAATGTAAAGAAGCCTTTCCCAGAGAAGAATAGGCAATAAACTCTGAGGGTTGCTGTATTTCAGTCAATAGTTTCCTTGTTTTCTAGTTATAATTGACTTAATATCTGAATACCTCTGGTGCTAAGCAATTTATTCCCATGGTTGCTCGTCTAACAGATAAATCGGAAATTTTATAATAGCCTTTTTCACAAAGTATTTGTTTTATTCGACACATATTCCAGCGTGAAACGACTGAACTGGGACTTGACGAATGTACGGGATCCAAGATTGATAGTTTCATAATATGACGTAGATATGTTACGAAAAATAAAATCTTCTACAAACAATTTATAATATGTTTATTTTGTCCAAGAAACCAGAAATAAAATCGTCAATCATATAAAATTATAATTGTAACACTGATTCTCATTTTTTCCTGTACATTCTAAATGCCTTATTTGGAACGTTTTTGTCGATCAGTATTCAATAGCTATCTGTTGAGCCACTGCCTCCGAGACTTATCCCTCCTTCGCCTTCTAAACTCAATCCTCCTTTGCCACCTCCTGAACCTGTGGCTTCTCCTTGAGTACCACCCTTGCCTCCGGCACTTCCTCCTAGACTTAATCCTCCTTGACCACTTCCTGAACCTCCTGCTCCTCCTTCGCCGTCTTCTTTGCCACCGGCACCTTCTTGGCTATCTCCTGAACCTCCGGCTCCTCCTCCAAGACTTAATCCTCCTTGACCGCTTCCTGAACCTCCTGCTCCTCCATCGCCGTCTTCTTTACCACCGGCTCCTCCTTGGCTATCTCCTGAGCCTCCAGCACCTCCTCCAAGGCTCAATCCTCCTTGACCACTTCCTGAACTTCCTGCTTCTCCATTGCCGTCTTTTTTACCATCAGCTCCTCCTTGGCCATTTCCTGAACCTCCGGTTCCTCCTCCAAGACTTAATCCTCCTTGACCGCTTCCTGAACCTCCTGCTCCTCCATCGCCGTCTTCTTTACCACCGGCTCCTCCTTGGCTATCTCCTGAGCCTCCAGCTCCTCCTCCAAGGCTTAATCCTCCTTGACCACTTCCTGAACCTCCTGCTCCTCCTTCGCCGTTTTCTTTACCACCGGCTCCTCCTTGGCTATCTCCTGAGCCTCCAGCTCCTCCTCCAAGGCTTAATCCTCCTTGACCACTTCCTGAACCTCCTGCTCCTCCTTCGCCGTTTTCTTTACCACCGGCTCCTCCTTGGCTATCTCCTGAGCCTCCAGCACCTCCTCCAAGGCTTAATCCTCCTCGACCACTTCCTGAACCTCCTGCTCCTCCATTGCCGTCTTTTTTACCATCAGCTCCTCCTTGGCCATCTCCTGAACCTCCGGCTCCTCCTCCAAGACTTAATCCTCCTTGACCGCTTCCTGAACCTCCTGCTCCTCCTTCACCGTTTTCTTTACCACCGGCTCCTCCTTGGCTATCTCCTGAGCCTCCAGCACCTCCTCCAAGGCTTAATCCTCCTCGACCACTTCCTGAACCTCCTGCTCCTCCATTGCCGTCTTTTTTACCATCAGCTCCTCCTTGGCCATCTCCTGAACCTCCGGCTCCTCCTCCAAGACTTAATCCTCCTTGACCGCTTCCTGAACCTCCTGCTCCTCCATCGCCGTCTTCTTTACCACCGGCTCCTCCTTGGCTATCTCCTGAGCCTCCAGCTCCTCCTCCAAGGCTTAATCCTCCTTGACCACTTCCTGAACCTCCTGCTCCTCCTTCGCCGTTTTCTTTACCACCGGCTCCTCCTTGGCTATCTCCTGAGCCTCCAGCACCTCCTCCAAGGCTTAATCCTCCTTGACCACTTCCTGAACCTCCTGCTCCTCCATTGCCGTCTTTTTTACCATCAGCTCCTCCTTGGCCATCTCCTGAACCTCCGGCTCCTCCTCCAAGACTTAATCCTCCTTGACCGCTTCCTGAACCTCCTGCTCCTCCATCGCCGTCTTCTTTACCACCGGCTCCTCCTTGGCTATCTCCTGAGCCTCCAGCTCCTCCTCCAAGGCTTAATCCTCCTTGACCACTTCCTGAACCTCCTGCTCCTCCTTCGCCGTCTCCTTTACCACCGGCTCCTCCTTGGCCATCTCCTGAACCCTCGGCTCCTCCTCCAAGACTCAATCCTCCTTGACCACTTCCTGAACCGCCTGCTCCTCCATCGCTGTCTTCTTTACCACCTGCTCCTCCTTGGCCACCGCCTGAACCTCCGACACCTCCTCCAAGACTCAATCCTCCGTCTAATCCTACACCGCCTCCCTGTAAATATTTAAGTTAACTAATTAGTGCATTTATAAAGGTTTTTATTACGATCACTGTGTAGATAATGTTTCTGTTTGCTTATTTCTCGCGATTTTGTTAGCGTGGGAAACTGGCCTATATCTTTCTCCTGCTTTCTAACTATCACTTCCATTTGTTTAGGGACGAAAGACAAACAAATAATTTTGTCACGGGCCAAATTTTCTTGGACGGGCGGGGTTCATCACGATGTTTTCCTTCACCGTTGAGCAAGTAATAATTAGAAATCCGTACATAAATCCGAAAAGACGAATTTAGTGGTACAGGCCCGCAACAATCAAATAAACTACTTTAATTTAGTGTTTTCAAAACACTTACCCGCGTGAGGGATAAAAAAAACCGGCCAAGAGCGTGTCGGGCCACGCGCATTGTAGGGTTCCGTAGCAGCATGGTTCAAATATGTAGCTGGTTTCTTAATTCTACGAGCATATTGTCATAGTCGATGTTAAAATCCCCAAATACTATAGTATCAAAAAGAAATGTATTAAAAAGTTTGTAGTTTCAGAAATAATTGTAGTTTTGGTCTAAATATAACAGAATGGAAGTATTTAATGCGCGAGCGAAGCGAGCGCGAATTTTTTTTTTGGTTTTTTTAAAATAGTTTTTTTTGTTTTTGTTTTTTTTTTTTGCGATAATATTATTGTTAGGCATAATATAATAATATCGAGCTGCTGCTAAAGCAGGTCGCGTGGTGATCGTGTATAATTTTGATGTCATTTTCGTAATTAGCACCCCCAAAAACCTATTAAACGACACCTGAAATGTCAAAATGTTACAGCTTGGCTTTCGGCTCGCCTCACTTTTAGCGTGGAACCTTGTATGGCAGCCATTTTGGATTCGGGTACACTTCGTCGTAAATGCTACCCTCATGAATTATTCCACATTTTTTTCATTATAAAAATTAATGTTTCTCAAACGGATTGCTGAATCGAAAAACGTTCATAGTAAACCCCTTCTATCTTTTAAAAAGCTATCCTATGATAACCTACTCGATGATATCGGTGAGAAAAAAAAATCCATCGCCCTTTCACGTGTATGGGAAACACCCGAAAAACATTTTTTTTCCCACTATTTTATTTTGTAGATCTGTCAGGGCAATCAATATGTATGACCATGCCAAATTTTAGCTCTGTAGTACCAAGGATCTGATATTAGTGAATATATTCTTATTAATCCCAACAACGTTTAGCACTTGGTCGACTATTACTCACAAGCTTGAAGGGCCAACTTATGTGTGATAGTTTTCCTTTTAATTTTGTTGAATATTCTATCACCGTGAATTTTTCCACATTTTAAAAACAATCGTTTTGCTTGTAGTGGGAGACACTTGTTTTTAATAAAAATTTTCACTTTAAAAATTAATTTTTTGCAAAGGGAATGCTGAATCGAAAAACGTTCTTAGTACACCCCTTCTATCTTTTAAAAAGCTATCCTATGACATCTCATTAGATGATATCGGCGAGAAAAAAAAAACCATTGCCCTTTCACGTGTATGGGAAACATCCGAAAAATTGTTTTTTCCAAAATTTTATTTTTTCAATCTGTTGGCGTAATCAATATGTATGACCATGCCAAATTTCAGCTCTGTAGTACCAAGGATCTAATATTAGTAAATATATTCTTATTAATCCCAACTAAGTTTGGCACTTGGTCGACTATTACTCGCAAACTTGAAGAGCCATCTTATGTGTGATAGTTTTCCTTATAATTTCATTGTATACACTACCACCATGAATTTTTTCACATTTTTAGAATCAACCGTTTAGCTGGTAGAGGGGGGGGACACTTGTTTTTGACAAAAAATTTCACTTTAAAAATTTATATTAGGCAAACAAAGTGCTGAATCGAAAAACGTTCTTAGTAAACCCCTTCTGTCTTTTAAAAAGCTGTTCTATGACACCCCATTTAATGATATTGGCTAGAAAAAAAAAATTCCTCGCCCTTTCACGTCTATGGGAGACACCCGAAAAAAATTTTTTTTCTAAGATTTTACTCTACAGTTATAACGGCGTAGTTAATATTTATGACCATGCCAAATTTCAGCTCTGTAGTACCAAGGGTTTCTTAGGAAACCCGCGGACAGACGGACAGACGGACAGACGGACAGACGGACATGGCGAAACTATAAGGGTTCGTAGATTACTACGGAACCCTAAAAAATGTTAGGGGAAAAAAATGTTTAGCTCAAATAGCACTTGAACCCAGTGCCCCAGAATTAGATTTACTGGTGCTCTACCCAACTGATCTAAATTATTAGTGAATTAAAATTTTTTTATAATATCTTATCCATTAACGACAAGGATTTACAATTGATTAAACATTATATAAGTTAAATGAACAAATAACTGATTGACATTGTATGCTAAAAGTTATGACAATTAATCCCATTTAAAACAAAAAAGGAAAAACTTACGGCCGGGTAGCTCGTTGCTAGTGTAGCAAGCTGAAAAGTAAAAACAAAATGTTAAAGTTTCATGAAAAAATTGCTTATAATACTTCATGTAATAATCCTCACAATGAATATCGAATGTAGCGTCAAGTGGGCTAAACTTTAGATTACGGACCCACAAGTTGGGCGTTCTCGATTTTTTTTGGAGAAAGGTCTATGCCTAGGTAGACTCTAGGCAAAATTCCAGCTTCTGGAGATACCTAGTTTTTGAGAAAAAAAAAGCTAGAAATCTAGTAAATTTTCATACAACTTTGAACCTTTTTTTTTCTTTATGGCTTGGCTGTGGCAAAGGTGACAACGTTCATACAGCCAATGAATATTGTATGTGGTGGAAATGTATTATATTCTAGATATCAATGGGTGCGCTTCTTGTGAGTCATTCGACTGCTTTGTTCGATTGCGACACACGGAACTGCGACAAGTAGGTTTTTTAGTAGCAGGTTGCCACAATTCCGCCGTTGATATCTTGAATGTAATACATTTCATCACACACAATACTCACTGGCTGTATGAACGTTGTCACCTTTGCCACAGCCATGTAATAAAAAAAAAGTTTCAAATTAGTATGAAAATTTTCTATATTTCTAGATTTTTTTTCTCAAAAACTAGGCATCTCCTGAAGCTGAAACTTCGCATAGAGTCTACCTAGGCATAGACTTTTCTCCTGAAAACTCGGGAACGCCAAACTCGTGGGTCCGTAATCTAAAGTTTTACCCTTTAAAATTAAACATTTTATACATTGAAGTATTATGCACTTTTTATATCACCCCTGACATTAGATTGCTTATAACTGATTAGTTGAACCAATTTTAATCAAATATAACTAAGAACAGGAACATTACGATTACGTCAGCTTTCAAACATAAAAACCTGCATCGAAATCGGTTTATTCGTTTAGGAGCTATGATGCCACACACAGATACACACATATACATATACACAGATACACCTATCAAACCTTTCAATACCCCTCTTTTTGTCGGGGGTTAAAAATATTTATTAATGTGACTAACTAGATTAAAGGGTTTTACGATTAAACCCTTCGTCAATTTAATATTTTCTTAAAGTACGATTTTTTCGGTTAGTTACACCGAAAATGTTCCAGTTAATAAATTTCAGTATTTAACAGATGAACTACCTCACTAAACTTTAAAACTAGAATTATTTTAAGAGTTACTTACCAGGGTCAAAGCCAAAAGGATCTTGAAAGAAGCCATCTTGTGACTGCCAAGAGTGAATATGAGCTTGTTTCCAAATTATCGAATTTATACCATGCATAGCCAAATATATTCGATGATTGCTCAACTGTTCCGTTTGTTTAAGACAAATTTAATATGAAGAAATTTTATTTAATTATTTCTTTATATGTATGTATAACAATATAAAGACGTATATGGGCTGATAAAAGAAAAGTATAACAATTGTTCAAATATTGACCCCACGCTTACGTCGCTATTTTTATCTCACTTGCATTTACTTATAAACTAGCTTTCCGCCCGAGACTTCGTTCCCGTGGAAATTTGGGAAAATTATGTGGCCTATATGTTAATCCAGGGTGTCAACCACTTCCATGCCAAATTTTATCAAAAATTTGTCCAGCCGTATGAGGAAGTAACAAACATAAACAAACTTGCGTTTAAAACATAAGTGTGATGTGACTTGCAAAAGTCAAAAGTGTTTATTTCATTTGAACATATAAAATGATATTTGAACACGTCAATATTATGAATTACATTAGCACTTTTGACTTTGCGCCTATTCGCAAAGGTGCAGTCTTCCTCAGGAGAAGAATAGGCAAGAAACTCCGAGGGTCGTTCTTTTTAAGTCAATCATATAAATTTTCTTACTTTTAATTTTAATTGACTTAATATTTGAATAACTCTGGAGCTGAGCAATTTATTCTCATGGTTGCTTGTCTAACAGATAATCCGAAATTCTATAATAGCCCTTTTTACAAAGTTTTTGTTTAATTATCGTCTTAAATTTTTCTAAAGGTAGGTTTCGAATCTTATTGTTGAAGCGTATACATTGACTTGCACTAACCAAACCACATAACTGCATTGTTTATACACATAACTTAAAGTTATCTTACTCATAAATAACTAAATACATATAGTATTTAAATGCACCCCCGAGGATCAAAACTGTCGCCTAACTTTAAATTACGTTTTATTTATTTATTATTTATTTATTTAGGAAAACTTACAGCATAATGTAATACATATAAATTATACACATTAGGTAACACGTAAGCCAAAAACAGTTTTCACTGACAATTTATCACATTCTCGTTGAATCATAATATAAAACATTTAAAAAAAAAATTACTTTTACTCTCAGTCCAGGACTTATAGCATCCTAAGGGTATATACATCAAATTAATATTAAAAAGGAAAGCTCTATTTTATCTGTTTGCTTTGAATAAGCTGCGAAAATATTGGACCGATTTGAAAAATTCTTTCACCATTAGAATGCTACATTATCCCTGAGTGACACAGGCTACACAATTTTTCAAATTTCCACGGGAACGGAGTCCCGTGCACCGAGCTTTTATTTATAAAAAGTTGGGTACAATATTATTAAAGTAATAAGTTTCATTATAACTTCATGAGCTTTCTAATAGCAGACGTGAATCTTGATGCTTTGTTGTCGAAAATGTTGACTTCGTCATAGATATTGTTGTACTGAGTTGTACGAAAATGTTGACTTCGTCATAGATATTGTTTATCAATAAGGTTTAATAAAACAAATAATCTCATGCAAATATTTCACCTAAAAAAAAATAAGAACGTATTTATTCACAAGCAACAGGAAAAAAAATATTCATGTAACAATGTGGTTAGTTACAAGAATATCACGGGGCCTAGATTGTTATTGAAGTGAAAACTTCTTTAGCGGCGTTGTGCATTTTTTGGATGGGTAAAAAACGTTTAACTTGCGTCATGTGACCCTGATCGAAAATTCGTAAGACGGAGGGTGAAGTGAAAACTTCTTTGAACGCAAGGAAGTAATATATGTTCAAGTTTTCACTTCTGCCGGCACTCCCGGGGTGCAACCCGTTTTTTAGGGTTCCGTAGTAATCTACGAACCCTTATAGTTTCGCCATGTCCGTCTGTCCGTCTGTCCGTCTGTCCGCGGGTTTTCTAAGAAACCCTTGGTACTACAGAGCTGAAATTTGGCATGGTTATAGATATTAATCACGCTGACAGAACTGTAGAGTAAAACTTTAGAAAAAAAATAATTTCGGGTGTCTCCCATAGACGTGAAAGGGCGATGAATTTTTTTTTCGCCAATATCATCGAGTGGGGTGTCATAGAACAGATTTTTAAAAGATAGAAGGAGTTTACTAAGAACGTTTTTCGATTTAGCACTCCGTTTGCGAATCATAAATTTTTAAAGTGAAAATTTTTGTCAAACACAAGTGTCCCCCCCCTCTACCAGCTAAACGGTTGTTTCTAAAAATGTGGAAAAATTCACAGAAGTAGAATATGCATCAAATTTAAAAGGAAAACTATAAAACATAAGTTGGCCCTTCAAGTTTGCGAGTAATGGTAAACCAAGTGCCATACATTGTTGGGATTAATAAGAATATATTTACTAATATTAGATCCTTGGTACTACAGAGCTGCAATTTGGCATGTTCATACATATTAATTGCGCCGACAAATAGAAAAAATAAAATTTTGTAAAAAAATTTTTTTCGGGTGTTTCCCATACATGTGAAAGGGCGATGGATTTTTTTTTCCCGCCGATATCATCGAGTGGGATGTCATAGGATAGTTTTTTTAAAAGATAGAAGGGGTTTACTACGACCGTTTTTCGATTTGAAATGTCCGTTTGCGAAAAATTAATTTTTAAAATGAAAAAAAATGTTAAATATTTCATGAGCATTTAGCATTTACGACGAAGTTTAGCCTAATCCAAAACTACTGCCATACAAAGTTCCACGCTAAAAGTGAGGCAAGGTCGAAAGCCAAGCTGTAACATATTGACATTTCATGTGTCGTTATAGGTTTTTGGGGGTGTTAATTACGAAAATGACATCAAAATTATACACAATCGCCACGCGACCTGCTTTTTAGCACCAGCTTGAAATTATTCCTAACAATACTTTTGTTGCAAAAAAAATTATTTTTTATTTTTATTTTTTTTAGTCAAAAATTTTTATTCAATATTCAATATTTACTTCCATTCTGTTGTATTTAGCCCAAAACCAAAGTTAGTGTCCCCCCCCTCTACCAGCTAAACGGTTGTGTCTAAAAATGAGAAAAAATTCTCGTTGGTAGAATATACAACGAAATTAAAAGAAAAACTATCACACATAAGTTGGCCTTTCAAGTTTGCGAGTGATAGTCGACCAAGTGCCAAACGTTTTTGGAATTAATAAGAATATATTTACAAGGTTCAATACTAAAAGTGAGGCGAGGTCGAAAGCCAAGCTGTAACATATTGACATTTTAGGTGTCGTTAAATAGGTTTTTGGTGGTGTTAATTACGAAAATGACATCAAAATTATTTTATCAGCAGGTCTATATTATTTCTAATAATATTGTCGCAAAAAAAAAAATTTTTCGCTTCGCTCGCGAATTTTATAATTCATTATGTTGTGTTTTGACCAAAACTAAAGTTATTTCTGAAACTACAAACTACTCTTTAATATATTGTTTTTTATTATATAGTATTTGGAGATTTTAACATCGACTATGACTAGTGATGGAAGATACTCAGTCTTTTAAGGCTTTTAATAAAGACTCACCTTATTTTTGACGCCTCACGACTGATTCAGTCTTTTAGTTCCCAACCTTTAGTCATAAGACTAGCTTTTGTAGTTGAAGTCTTTTAACGTAAAAAACTGAGCTGTTACTTAAACTGCTTAAAGGACTTAAAAGACTGGCGACTCATTATCTGGGAAGTCGACAGTCGTAAGGTATGTGTTGATAGAATGTAAATATCTCATTTTATCTCCTTGTCAAATGTTATCAAAATGTATTTAGTTGTTTAGTCGTGAATTATTGATAGGTTACAAAATTTTGGTTGATAGGTTACAAATTACACCGCAGTTGTGTGTGATATTAAATACAAAATTAATATTTAATATCACACACAAACTGCGGTGCGATCCCTTTTACATAAAAGAACTTGAGTCGTTTAAGTCTTTTAGTATTTTGAAAACAACTCGAGTCGTTTCAGTTTTTAATCTTTTAATAAACTATTTAGAGTCAAGTCCTTGTAAGATGGAGGCGAGTCTTTTTAATAAGCCTTAAAAGACAGTCTCTTTCATCTCTAACTACGACCGTAACGATAGTACACCCGTTTTAAATGAATACGTAATGTAAACAATTTTTATACAACCATTTGCATCCACGCGAGGTGGTTATTAAACAGATGATTTTTTTTTTCATTTTCCTTGTGGCGCTGGAATCTACATTTCTCCTTTAGTTACCTTCTTTCTTTGTGACCTCGTTTTTATTAGACATTATTAGCGATTTAACCGTCCATATGCTCGTAGAATTTAGAAGCCAGCTGCATATTTGAACCATGCTGCTACGGAACCCTACAATGCGCGTGTCCCGACACGCTCTTGGCCGGGTTTTTATGATTTCTTCTCTGGAGTTTTATTTAATGTGTATCAACTTTGCGTTGAAGCAAAACTGACGCTTTTTATTTTATTGTTTTAATACCAGCACTTAGTTAATAGTATTAGTTATTGATGTCTTACTAATTTTATAAATAAAGTGTCACTGATTTTGCTACAATAATAGGCGTGGTTTCTACTAAAGGAAAAAAGCACCATTTACTCAGTAATGCTAAAGGCAGGCAAGCTGTCAAAAGGCAGCAGTCAGGTTAGGTGTATAACGGTTACCACCGCTGTTGAGACGCAATTAAGTATCGGGATTTTGCCGATGGCAGTGGAATAACAATGGTTTACCATTTTATCCGTTCAGGTAGCAAAATTGGAAATTTAACGAAATCTCACACATTTGATATCAGGCGCTACCGCTACCTGAAAAAGTTGCTAGGTAGTTTTCAACTTAACTTTCAGTTGGCAGTGGTGCTACTGGTTGGGCGGTTGTCATCCAGTGTAAGAGATTTCAGTAGTTCTCAACTTCGCCGCCTGAACGGATAAAATTATCACTTTTCCCTTTCCATCTTCATTGAGACGCCATTGTTTAGCGGAATTCAGCCGCCTTGGATTGAATTAAAATATTTCCTAATATTCCCTTGGAAACAAAGTAACGTTTATCCTTCAAATAACATATTAATGTGGTTAATCCTTCAAACGCTTCACTCTCAGCAGGTTCCTTACAACGTTGGGTAACAATACACGTATTAGACAAGCCACAACACAATAATATATTGTTTAAACATCATTAATTAAACTAATTATATTGTCTATCCTTTTCACTGTCTCTATCCGTCTGGAAGCTTCAATAATTTTGAATGTATTTATGGTCAGTAAAAGAAAATCACAATATTAATTGTTTGTTGTTATTAAAAGACTCAAAGTAGGAAAAAATCATACGATTGTTTGATGTAAGTAAATGTCAAGTATGGCGTAGTGTACAGTAAATTTTCACCAGCAGCTCTAGCACAATAACGACAAACTCGCGCTCGGCTCACGCTGAAACTTCACTTTGATTGCGCGAGGGTCCCGCGCAAAGGCTTGCTCGCCCTATAGTGTTGTCAATGTTGAAATTTTGAAATAGGACCGCGATGTTGTCGCGGCGCTGTCACTATCGAACTCGGCCTGCAAGTATATCGCGAAATGAAACTGAAATACAAATTTTGATTTCTGTATCTTGTTTTTCTTACCTTTTTCCCAACTTTAGGCCTTCGTGTGCGCCTGCGTCTGTCCTGAATGAGACTCAAGTATTGGTCTCTACTTAAGTATTGATGGTCTCTTTCTCTCACTATCAAAATCAAAAAGACACTATCAAACTGCTACTTAAGTATAGATCAGAGTCTGAGTCGCATGCTGTAATACGGACTTAAGTCTATTTAGGACAGTGGTTTGCCCCTGGCTTTTAGTCTAGTGTTGATGTGGAACTGTTCTCACGGAGTAGCATTCCGGTTTCGTCACATGGCCGTACCACCTAAGTCTTTGACTTTTTCAGTAATCTGGGCCACTTTAAAAGATCTTTTTAAGATCGCCTACAGGATTTTTGTATGAAAAATTAAAACGCTGCGTTCACCCAAAGCTTTACCCTAAAGAAAAGAAGAAAAAAAACTTCTTAAATTAAAGTGGTCTCTCAAGTTGAAAAAAAAATCATATTTCAACCTTGTTCCTTGGGGAATTTGATCAGTTTAAGAACAAACTTAGGAATAACTTTAAGTGAATCGTTTCTACTCATATTATAAATGTGAAAATTTGTGAGGATAAATCGATATTTGTTACTCTTTCACGTTCAAACGGCTGAACCAATTTTGATAATTTATAAGTTTAATAACACACAGTCTACATAATTTTCCCGAATTCCGGAACGAAGTCCCGAGTGGAAAGCTAGTAGACTCTACAAATAAAATCTTTGTGCCCACTACAAGTAAAAATAGTTAGGTTTGCTCGTATTTCTTCTCTCCTAATCCGCATTACGATCATATTATGGATGTAATGATGGCAGCACTTATCTCAGAGAAAACACATACGTAGGGAAAAATAGGGCTGCGTCAAGTATATGAAGGGACGCCCATAAACTCCGTTATAATGAGGCCTTATGCGTGTCGTAGTCAGGCTTTTTCGAGATAGCGCAGTAGATTATGCTTAAATGATTCAAGCGTTATTCTGATTACAGAAACGCTGACAAACTATTTTTACCCGACTGCGCGATGCAAAGGTATGTTGTTGTATTTAGACCAAACGCGTGGGCCGAGTTTGGTAAATGATACGTCGCGTCGTTGGATTTGTCATAATGGCGCAAATGTCATAAAAAGTATAAAAATTTGGAAAAATCAAAATGGCCGATTTTGGATGCCATAATGTGAAAAAGAAAAAAAAAGGAAATCGACGAACTACCTATGTCAAATGGGGTATCGTTGAATAGGTATTTAAAAATCATTTTTAGGTTTCTCATATCGTTTTTCAATCCAAATTACCGTTTACAATCTATAACGATTTTCACTTAAACATAGGCTTTTAATTCAGAAATTATTCAATTTTTATGCGAGATATATTATATATACCTACAACAAATATAAATATCTGACCCTGACTAAAAAGTGTAAAGTAAAATAAATTTGTTTAAAGAATGAAAAAACCCACTGCGTATAAAAACAGTAAAGAATAAAAAAATTAAGTCCAGTAGGTAGTCGAGACTTCTGTTATTGAATATTATTGAATAAAATAACGATTTTAACAGTCGGGACCCATCAAAAATCCAACTTCCTAATAATGGGTCCCGATTGTTAAAATCGTTATGTTATTCAATAATATTCAATAACAAAAGTCTCGATGAATGTAAAAAAATAATATTTTTTTTATTTTTCACATGGCTGTACCACCTATTTAGAAAAAACGCATGGGCCGATTTTGATAAATGATACGTCGCGTCGTTGGATTTGTCATAAGGGCGCAAATGTGATAAAAATAAATATCTGTCATATATTTTTTTTGAAGTTTAGTTCAACGTTTCTATTTTTGATAGGATTTTAGGTTCCTATGTGTAGTTCATTTTTTGAATTTTTATTTTTATCCCTACTAATCCCTTACTAACATTATATCTATTATTAATTCTCCACGCCGTATCCGGCTATGGCGACTCCAGCATGTTTAATTCGGATTGATGTTGTCGCGATGGTACGCTCTACTCTGACTTGCAAATCCAAATTTAGTTTTAAAAGTCCTACTACATGTGATGCAGAAGAGCTGGTCAAAATTGTTATACGTGTAGGTGTACTTTAGCTTAGGGCGAGTCTTTCTTTCTGCGCGTTTAACATCAAGATCTTCGAGACGCCTTGATTCAAAATGTTTGATACCACAACTTACTGTGGAACGCCATTCGGGTCTAAGGTCTAATTATTAATTAATAATAATAATATTATAAATGCAAAAAAAAACTTTGTCTGTCGGTCTGTTACTTAGTACTATTATTTATTCTGTGCTGTTACGCTTTCACGCAAAAATTTGGTATAGAAATATACTAGACCTTGGGAAAGGCATAGGCTACACTTTATCCCACAGCTGGGCACAATATAACAACCTGTAGTCCACGCAGGCAGAGCCGCAGGCGGAGAGCTAGTCAGTGAATAATTGTCATATCATATAACTTTCAAATCAGTCGTGTATGTAATAAACGATTAGTGGGTAGGACTCATTCAGACGATTGAATGAGTAACCATGATCCAATACGGTCTGCTTCAGGTCAGGGTTGCGGAGGTCAGATGGTGGTCGTTTTACTCCGAGTCTGAAACGGGAAAAACCATAGGAGGGAGGATCCATTAGAGTATGATCGCCTACATTCCATTGCATTGCCTTGTTGCTCTACACCATCTCATACCGTTTAAACTTTTTGGTATGAATCGTCATCCGCCCATCTATGTCCCCACCAAGGGGCACGGGCCTAGTGAAGGGGTTTAGGCCAAAGTCCGCCACATTATTTACATTTAATATGTCAAATTGTTCAACATACCAGAACACGAACAACGGTATCCCATATTGGCTCCAGTGGTATGTTAATTAAATTCCCAGAATCTATTATATTATAGTCTTGTAAAGTCAGTAGAATATCTAGACCACTTCAGCTTTAATTTAATGTCAAATTAAAATTGAATATCAACAATCAATTTTGAATATAGTTTGGTATATTTGGTATTTTTTCATTGTTAATACAAAAGAAATTAATATGATTTTTTTATTAATAAACGGTGCGCTCTTAATTTTTTTATAAAATTAATAAAAATGTACGAACCCCGAACCCGAATTCGTCGCTTATAACTCTTAAACCGTTAAAGGAACTTCGATCAAATATAGCTAAAAATATTTCGATTATTTCAGCGTTCAATAAAAAAAAAACGCAATGATCTCGGTATATTCGTTTAGGAGCTACGATGCTACAGACAGACACATAGACACACACAAGAAAACTATAACACCCCTCTATTTTGTCCGGGATTAAAAATAATAAGTTCAATCTGTCTTTCTGTCCTCGTCGTTTAGGTATTATCAAGTAAGTGGCAAACTTGACTGACCCGGTGTCAGAGTTTGACTTCCATCTATCCATCCAAACAATCAAGCCTATAATCCCTTTCGGGGTAGACAAAACAGTTTGAGAACTACTGCGTTACTCAGAGACGTCAATTAAAATTAAGAAGTAATTAAATGTCATGCTATCCTTGTTTATATCAACAAGAGTGAAAGAGGCAACATCAGAGTTTAACTTTTTTTAATTTTTTTATAAATGACTACACTGTTGGCCGCTGATGGCCTTGACAGCTTCACCGAGCAAGTGGCGAGCGGAGATGGCTCGCAGCCCAAAAATTTTAAGTAACAGGCCTAAGGGCGCCCCCTGTGGGGCTCGAACCTCGGCTTAGGGCGTTACTGTGAGAGGAGAGTCGGACATACGTTTGTGGAGAGAAGTGGCCGGGTACGTACTTAACAGTACTTAACTTTAATTGACGTCTCTGAGTACGGCAGTTGACCACATTCATACGCTTACTTCACAATTCAGATAATCTGCGAAAATATACATATTGCGAAAAACTATTTTATTAATCATAGCGATCTGTGCTAAAATATATCAATTCATATTGAGTATTGAATTAGGTATCTTTAAGTGAAAGCATACGTGAATGGGAAATCAAACAGTTACCTATGTTTGACGTGTTATCACATATACAGTTTCAGCTTCAAGATAGTTCTGAATTATTGAACGAGAATTGAACTTCGGAAATTCAATATAGAAGCCCTCGTGGGTTATTGGATAGGTAAATGTAGTCTCTGAATGCATTATGTTAGGGAACGAAGTATTTCTGATATACAGGGTGACTTATTTATCAACAGCCGATTTTTTCTTATGGTGTCAGTAACGTTGATAGAACGTAAATAAGGAGGGAAAATTTTTTAACGTCTTTAGAAGATGAATTTTGTAAATCGCAGAAACAAGCTTGTTACAAATTGTGTTGGAGAGCACCACTACCAAGTTTAAAGTCAATTGGACGATGTAATTTTTTTTCCATACAAAAAATTTCATGCTTCAGACGATCTAGCTTGAAATATTTATATGAAACGTATAAAGAAACCGAGTCTGTTAAATTTTCATAAAGTTAATGTACATACAGCAGCATATAAGGTTATACATTCGCACTATGAAAGCCACCGCTATTACGAACGACATTAGGGCGACGTCAAGGTCAACATGTATAACCTGATGTGCTGTCGTGTGTACAACAAATTTGGATACTGATAAAACAATTAGCTTGTATATATAATATTAGATTAAACTTCCAGTTAAAGTAAAAATATGAAATACTAGCTTCCCGCGCGGGACTTCATTCCCGTAAGAATTCGGGAAAATTATGTAGCCTATGTTACTTAGGGATAATGTAGCATCCTAATGGTGAAAGAACTTTTAAAATCGGTTCAGTAGTTTCGGAGCCTATTCGTTACATACAAAAATATAAAGAGGAAACTCTTTATAATATTAGTATAGACTAACTTTCCGTCCGGGACTTTGTTCCTGTGGGGATTTGGGAAAATTATGTAGGCTATGTAATCCGCTGATATTAAATAGGCTGCGCTGAAAGATCTCAATAACTGAATGACTTTTTCGTTTGTAGCTATTTGCTAATGGGCATTGTAGTCCGCAAAATATAGGAAAACTGAGGAAATAACATCATGTAGTTTCAAAAGTTGCAGGATTATGTAGGGATAGCTCCCCTGAATGTTTTTGGAACTTCATAAATTCATTATTTTTTTAACACTATTTATCTACTTGAACTATTGTTGGGACTGAAGTCGATGACTCGTACGTTTTCAACGTGGAAAATTATCATAATTTAGTATTAGAATTTATAGGACGGGACCGCGCGATTTAATCCCCGTTGCACTTTTGCAAAATCCAGCCTTTTTGCAAAGGGAATCTAAGTTATATGTCAATAAATAAAACCAACAAAAAATTCACATCGGATTTAAATCCTACAAGAGATTTTATTGTTTTAGTAGCTTCATTTGTTGCCAAATAAGACTATCCTAAGTTTTCCCCCTCGGCGGAGGTGTGCATAAGTGGTGGGGAGTAAAAATGTACCCAAAAACGGATATTTTTGCGATTTTTCGGTTATATCTCGTAAAGTACTTAAAATATCGAAAACTGTCCCGTATAAAAGTTGGAGGGCATTTAATCTTGCGTAGGATAAGACCAGATTCATATTTTTTGGTCTACACGTTCTCATGCTTTAGCTCATCAAAGTTGGATGAAGGGTCAAGCAGGCTAAGCGAACAAGAGTGGCCGCCTAATAACGGATTTGGTCATTCTTTCAGGTGGTATATTGGTAGACCCTAAGAACACTCTATGCTGAATATCAGTCCTCGATCTTCTTTTGTTTTCGAGTTATTTAGGATAATGTCGAAAAATTAGGGTATCACTGAAAGTGTCATATTTTCTAAACTGTTTAAATTAGATTATCCAAACAAAATTATGTTTAATAATAATAAAATAGACTACAAAATGCATATTTTAACTTGCATCCTATCCTTAAATTTCATTATAAAAAACGATTTTTCTTTTTCTAAAAAAATAATCAGAGTATCACTTAAAGTGTTATATTTTCTAAACTGTTTAAGTTAGATTAACCAAACAAAATAATGTTTAATTATAATAAAATAGACTACAAAATCCATATTTTTACTTGCGTCCTATCCTTAAATTTCATTATAAAATAACGATTTTTATTTTTCTAAAAAATTAATCAGAGTATCACTTGAAGTGTCATATTTTGTAAACTGTTCAAGTTAGAATAATAAAAAATATGCATTTTGCAGTCTATTTTATTATTATTAAATGTGATTTTTTTTGGTGAATCTAACTTGAATAGTTTAGAAAATATGACACTTTCAGTGATACCCTAATTTTCCGACATTATCCTAAATAATTCGAAAACAAAAGAAGATCGAGGAATGATATAAAGCATGGAGTGTTCTTAGGACCTGCCAGTATACCACTTGAAAGAATGACCAAATCCGTTGTTAGGGGGCCACTCTTATTCGCTTAGCCTGCTTGACGCTTTATCCGACTTTGATGAGCTAAACAAATAAAGTATAAAATAATAAATATAAACCTGCTTGAATTCGTTCTGGTTGATACCCTCAACCAATAATTAATATTAATGTAGGAATTAATCTACTTTCAAAAAATAAATAAAATATAAATATATTTATTACTCTAAAAGTTAAAAATAATAAAATTAATAATATTAAAACATTAAATAAAAAAAACTCAATATAAAACTTTCTCCTATACAAACTCATGAGAACGGGTAGGCCAAAAAATATGAATCTGGTCTTATCCTATGTAGGATTAAATGCCCTCCAACTTTTATGAAGGACAGTTTTCGATATTGTAAGTCCTTTACGAGATATAACCGAAAAATCGAAAAAATATCCCTTTTGGAGTACATTTTTACCCCCACCACTTACGCACACCTCCGCCGATGGGGAAAACTTAGGATAGTCTTATTTAGCAACAAATGAAGCTATTAAAATAATAAAACTTTTTGTAGGAATTAAATCCGATTTGAATTCTAAGCCGATTGGGCTATTAATCCTTATCCTTACTAATATTATAAATGCGAAAGTAACTCTGTCTGTCTGTCTGTCCGTCTTTCACGCCTAAACTACTAAACTGATTTTGATGAAATTTGGTACTGAGATAGATTAGAGTCTGGGAAAGGACATAGGCTACATTTTATGCCACAGTTGGGCACGATATAACCTGTAGTCCACGCAGGCGGAGCCGCGGGCGGAAAGCTAGTCTGAAATATATTCTAGGACCAATACTTATCATCGGATGGTAAGATAGTGACAGGTACGTTAATAGTCGTATGTCATATGTCAAATTCAGCTATTATCAATTTCAGATATAATGACATTCAGCCATAATGAATTTCAGACGTTATGAGATTCGTCCGCAAATTTTTCATATTTGTGGAAAAATATGACCAGTCACTCTGTATAAAAAATATTTTTCCGCGTCATGTTATGTAGTCTTATTAAATGTAGTGTCAGATAAAAATTAAATTCTCTTTTGTTCAAAATTTACTTCATATAATTATTATCCCTTTAGGAGTTTATCCCTAACACTAAGCACGCTTACCGTAATCGTGTTTCGTAAATGAGTAATTGCGAGCTTTATTTATACTGGCAGGTACTAATACAAAGGGCAGACCTGCCACATGTATTTAGATGGGTAAGATTCTCGCATTACATAGAGTATCGCAAGCAGTACAACTGTGACAACCCTATCCTACGCATTTTCGATCAGGGTCACGTGACATCTGACGATCTGACGCGAGTTCATCGCGAGTTTAAAATTTTTTCCCCATACTAAGGCCAGTGTTCACCAAATATTTAATTAACGATTAGCAGCTAACCAGAGATTTGACAATGTCATTTTTATACTTTTTTTTGACATTTTGTTTGATTAGCTTCTAACCGCGGTTTAACCGTTGGTTATATTCTTGGTGAGCACGGGCCTAAAAGTGCTCAACGCCGCCAAAGAAGTTTTCACTTCAGAATATCACTCCGACATTCGATAACTTTTAAACGGCAGAACCAATTTTTATCAAATTTCATTCATAGAGCAATAGCTACACTTTGTTTTTAACCGTTGACAAAAAAAAGAAGTGCATTAAGTTTCACGTGAGTATCTGTGTATCTGCGTGTCTGTCTGTAGCATCGTGGCTCCTAAAAAATGGAGGGAATAAAACAGGGAAGTCTGGCAGAAAGAGTAAAGGTCTGCTCAGCAGTGGGACACAATGTAGGCAACTAATAAAAAAAAACTCAAAAAAGGGCTACCAACAGTCTGGCCACCTCCACTGTTTACCATTTTGATGTTTTATAAACATTAGAATTCGCATTTTTTTTTTCATCATGCGATGGGTTAACTCTTGACCCCAATCTTGACCAAGGTCATAGTCATAGATGAGGTCGACGATGGAGCGAGTTAACCCAGAAAATGCCACTTAAGGCACTGGTACTCCCACCCACCGACGCGACGGAACACAGCAAGCTGTTTGGCGGCGGACTTCGGTAGGAGGGTGGTCGCGAGCTAGACGGCCATTTACAAATGCATCAAATATAGAGGTGACTTTATTTATTTAGATTTATGTACTTGTACAAAAAAATTGCTCAGATTAATTTTACGTTGCTTTGAATGCCGCATCACCGCGACATGTGACAAATAAATTGAATTAATGAATAATACTTGAAAATTTTGAGCTGCGTCGCAGGTTGAATTTTTCCAACCAAATTTCGCCTGTAGTTACTCTACCGCTTATGAAAATGAACATGTTGCTTAGAATGTAATAAACAGATTACGGGAACGATATAGAAGCTTGAGAAACAAATAGAAACTCAATATTGTATGGGCAAATACTACACTTTAAATTAATGTATTATTGGAAAATAATTTTCACAAAACCACATAATACGTATATGAGGTACTCGTACGTATGTTTATGTTTTTTTTGTTTGTTAGAAGTTTTCTCAAAAATCAAAGGACCGATTAAAAAAAGTCTTTCACCAGTAAAAGCTCTGTAAATAGCAAGAGTTTTTTATTTATTTATCTATCTTTTCATTACATTTAATGAAAGTCTTCCACGAAGGTCTGGATGTGAATGAAAAACTTATAATGTACTAGCTTTCCGCTCGCGGCTCCGCCCGCGTGGACTACAGGTAAATCGTACCCAACTGTAGGATAAATGTAACCTACGTCCTTTCCCTGGCTCTAATCTATCTCTATACCAAATTTCATCAAAATCGGTTCAGAAGTTAAGGCGTGAAAGACGAACAGACAGACAGAGTTACTTTTGCATTTATAATATAAGTAAGGATAACACTTTAAGGCGACTACAGCACCCAAATTACGATTTTATGATGCATAGATAAGCATGACGCACTGCATTAAATCGAAGAAAAAAATACTACGGTAATATTCAGGACATAAACAAGATAAGTAGTTTGCTGAAAACATGATTCAGCACTTTTGGTTCGATAGAAAAAACTCACAAAGTCACCTCTAAATACCCAATATTGTGTATCTTTTAAGCTGTAAAAACGATAGTAAAATGCACACAGGAACTTGAATTTGCTATCAAAATGTTCGTGATTGAACACTCTCGATAAGTAGTTAACGCATTTCTCGATTTAAGCTGTTACCTTTCCATAAATCTCATTTTTCTAACTTTCGAACATGTTTTTACGCACGCACGCTTTCATAGTCCGTAAACTTCGTGTATCGATACTGTTTGCACTGCCGGCCCAGGCCTGTTGAGAGACGGAGATGGCACTATTCCTATGTGTGCTGCCTTTATCGGGTGCTGTAGTCGCCTTAAACTTTCGCGATTAGAACACATAATTTAATACAAAAATGGGTCTGAATTCGCGAATATATTATGTCGTTAGGAACAAAGGTAAAAACATCCTTTTTAGTTCGAGTATTATGTAGAACGTGCCAGCTGCCACATTCTTTGACGTCAGAATGAAGTAATAGTTTCTAGCTAAATACAGATGTTAAGAGTTTCAAGGCTTAATTTCTTGATATAATTTATATATACTCTATTGCTAATATCGGTGAGTAACACCTGTGCCAATGGAAAGCATATTAAAAATAAAAGTGCTACTTGCGTCAGGTTTGTATAATTAAAATATAGTGTGTCGAAAAATGAAACAATAAAAGAGGAAAAAGTTACAAAATTGTAAAACAATTCGCGAAAAAGTTTTTTATACATACCACAATATTTAAAAAAAATCTTCTTCTCGCTTAGTTCCGTTTCTCATTCGGGGTACGCTTGATCATGTAAATTGGGTTACCTCAGGTCCAATGAAACATAATTATTTACCTATTTTTTAAAATATTATAAAAGGTATAATATGTGTTAAACTTTTTAATTGGTTGGGTACATTTTAAATGTAAGCGAAATATATATTATATACAATATACCTACATACAGTCGCGCCTATAATCTCTCTCACTGGCTTCTACACTATGCCTAGGAAGAGTTTTTCTTTCTCTTCCAGTCCAGTGTAGGACGATACAGGTTGAAAAAACTTTATAAAAGTTTATCAAAGCTAGAAGACAAATTTAACTAGCAACAAGAAATAAAAACGAAACCTAAACGAGCAGGTTTCTCAAATTATGAATTTGTTAGATTTAAATCTTATGTGAAATAGAAGATAACCACTCCGAAAATATATTATTCTCTGACATTTTGGATATTCTAAAATTATGAAATTGAAAATGTTGGATTAGATAATCTAATCAAATCTACATCCCGCGGTTTCTTAAACTTTACTAATAACCGTAATGACTAAGTTAGTAGCTCGATAATGTTACTTTGAAGGCTTTTAGGCTTACAAAACTTTATATGTTTTCTAAAATTGTAATACCGAAATCAACGGATTTACTGTGAAATATTTCTTCATATTAACATTTATAGATTAAATAACCCTAAAATTTAAAAAAAAAACTTATTTTTAAAACAAGCTTTTCTGCCTTATAGGAGCAAAGTACTCGTCAATACGAATCGAACGAGTCCAAACTCGATAGAGTTGTGTCGTTTTATTGCGGAGTTCCTATGGCCACCTTCCAGCTCCAGGATCAGATTAGCTACCTGTCATCATAATATTGCATTGTCATGCGTTATACATATGCATGCAAAATTTCAACTCAATCGGAAACCGAGAAGTGGATCAAATTTAACTTGCAAGATTTGTCCCTAACAGGGGAAGTCAAATAAAAGCTAAAAAAAAGATTGTGCCTAAAAACAAAAGAAAAACGCTTAATGCTTTTTAAGGGCTGTTACATAATTCAAGTATCCATCTTCTGAAACCCTCGCGCGATATTTGTACACCCGTATGTGCAGAATTTGTATCGCACGCAGCGTAAACAAGCGCGACAAAGTAGGGTTTATTCAAACACTTATAACTCGAGAACGGCTGGACCGATTTTCAAACCGACCAATTGAAGAAAAAATTCCTATGGGAAAGAAGTCCCGGGCGAAAATAACGGGCTAGTTTATAATATACTTAATCTAGTTTTCCGCTGCTAAATTGTGTGCTGTCCCAATGCAGGGCAGAGAAGCCAACTCTCGCATTAGACGTCGTCGCACTGCTGTGCGTCATTCTAAATAAAAAAAAAGTAAATAACCCATTCTTTCTGAAGTGTCAGTGCATTCTTAACCGGCCTGAGTGACCGTGAAGAAATGTCATATTCGAATATTCCAAGTCAAGTAAGTTTTCAATTTGATTTGTACATCATGTAAGTTGCTTCCTAATAGGTAGTTATTATAAGTTGCAGTGTCCTTACATGGTTTATGTGTGCTCTAGTTCATATTTTAGGACCCATTGTACACCACATTATGATATAAGTGCGGTAAGTTGAAAATTACAGCCGAGGCGATATTGCTAGCCCGAGCCGTAGCCGTAGTAATTATCAAAGCGCACGTATGTCATACGACGTTTGTGAGGAAATAAATAAAACTTGAACTTCCTTAAACTAATAAATCTTTAATCACTCGTTAAAGCAAAACAATACAGCGAAAAGAAAAAGTGCGCGGAATAATTTTTACTTGTTCACAAATTAGCGATGTCCTCGCATCAGCGCTTTTTTTCTAGGCAAAGGCACAAAAAACAGCCAGTATCTATACTAATATTGAGAAAAGATTTGATTGTTTGTTTGCATTGAATAGGCTCCGAAACTACTAAACCGATTTGAAAAATTCTTTCACCATTAGAATCCTACATTATTCCCAATGGATATAGGCTACATCATTTTCCCGAATTCCCACAGGAATGAAGTCCCGGGCGGAATGCTTGTTACTAATAAAGTAAACTAATATTTTTATGTGTTTATTACAGATAAAGATAATGGTTGTAATTTATTGTGAAAATTGATTAAATTAAAGAATTAAATGTTTATTTAGTATATTTTATCTCCCAAAGTTAATTTTATTCATAAAATGTTGACCACTTTTCTGACATAAAAACTCTTTGCTAAGATTTAAAAAAGTACCGTTCGCATCTTGATAAACCGTGCGTTTTCTACGCGTTACTACGAGTAACTTCCATGCTGGACCGGGTGTGAAAGAAAAACTTAGAATGTGCCAACTGACATCGTTTTACAGTTAGCTATTGTCTGTTTCAAAGTAGGCTAGGCTAGGCTGAAAATGGGGTAGGAAGACAGTTTTCCAATAACGGGTGCAGCTCTGTCTACTTACATTAAGTACTTGAAGCGCTTCTAGAATGCAAGCAAGCAAGTTTTGTGCACAATCTGTCCAATTACTGGAGCAAGTATTTCAAAATTGTTTCAGAAACTTCAGAATCTGGAATCTCTTCATGACACTGCAGTGAAAATGGGGTCTTCTTCTTATCGTGAAGGTATATATAGTCAAGTGTGTGGCGAACTTGGCTAACACTGGTGTTAGAGTTTTCAAACCGCACAATGGCCTCTGACTTGGTTTTAACGACTGTAATCAATCGACAACAGCCGGGGCCGACAGCTTAACGTGCCCTCCAAAGCACGGAAATGCTCGTGATAAATTGCCACTTTTGTCACCCATCAGGTTCCGTGCCTCTGTGTACGTTGCTTAACCTCACTGATTGGTTGAGATCAGCGAGAGCCACTTCCAATATGGGGTGACTTTAAATTAGTTAGTGAAACTTTATGGGATGATAATCCCCATAAAACTGAAACTGATGAAACTGAACAACTTTCCCCGAGGAACCTAAGTATATGAAATTCTCAAAAAAAATCTACTTCATATACAAAGGCTAATCAGTTGAAATATTAGTTAAGTGAGGTTAAGCAACGTACAAAGAGGCAGGGAACCTGATGGGTGACCAAAGTGGCAATTTATCACGAGAGTTTCCGAGCTTCGGAGGGCACGTTAAGCTGTCGGTCCCAGCGCTTGTCGATTGACTGAAGTCGTTAAAACCTAGTCAGAGGCCATTGTGCGGTTTGAAAACTCTGACGGGTTAGCCAAGTTCGCTACATACTTGACTATACCTACATGATAAAAAGAAGAGGTAGAAATATTTTTTCACATTTTCGTGAGAAAATTTCGTCATAATTATGTATCTCGTTCCACTCTCTCGTTCTATAGCATAGCTTTAGCACGGAACAGTAAGAACGACATTGTCATGACAAAATTAAATCACACGTCTATGTCAGCTATGTGGAACCCATCTATAAATACTAATCTATACTAATAATATAATAAAGAGGAAAGATTTGTATTTTTGTATGTAACGAATAAACTTAAAAACTACTGGACCGATTTCAAAAATTCCTCCACCAGTAGGATGCTACATTATCCCTGACTAACATAGGCTACATAATTTTCCCGAATTCCCACAGGAACAAGTCCCGAGCGGAATGCTAGTTTTAAATAAAATTGAAGGTTTTTACTAAACTCCTACGGGAACGAAGTCCCGGGCATCCTCTGGTCTACGTTATGTGGTCAAATTATTTGTGGAATTTTATTAACTAAGCTACACTATGCGATAGTCGACATTAAATTATTGTAATTTTAAGACATTTCGTCCGCATCCCGAAAATCGATGATTGCCGAGATATAACAAGAAATTAGAAGCAATATAAAACTTACTCGTTGGCAAATCTTTTGTACAAAATGTATTTTGCATGAATTGAGTTCCAAAGTAAAAGGGACACCAAAACGTCAAATTTCCTAGACTACTCCATCTCAATAAATCTTCTAAAATGTGTCCGGGGTGCGAACTTTTCCGAATAATGTTTCGGCTCTAAGGTCAGTGGAAGCTTTAATATTTTAATATTTATGTCACGGAACTTCCTTCCTTTTTACCGACTTCAAAATAGGAGGAGGTTCTATGTTCGACTGTATGTATTTTTTTACCAATTTCTGCGCCAATTATGGACCGATTTTCAAAATTATTTTTTTGTTCGAAAGAGTACACTCCATAGGTGGTCCCATATAAATTGTATCGAAAATGATTCAGCGCTTTTAAAAAATCAACAAAAACTAAAAAACACCACAAACCAGAATATCATCTAACTAAATGAATGAGTGACATTTTCGTTTGTGGTTATCTGCTAATAGGCATTGTAGTCTGCAAAAAATACTAGTTATTGACTTTGTGCGTACTGTTGTTGGGATTGAAGTCGGTGACTCATATGTTTTTTAACGTGGAAAATTAAAGTGTTTTATCTCATTTGTCGTTTTCACTCGCTTAAAAAGTGCTTTAGGGGCCCTACTGCAATCTTTACTAATATTATAATCGCGAAACTTTGCATGTATGGATGTTTGTTACTCTTTAACGCTCAAACGGTTAGATCAATTTTAATAAAATTTGGTATGTAGGTAGCTGACACCCTGGGTCAATACATAGGCTACATATTATCAATACATAGAATCTCACACACACGCACACAAACACTCACTCACACACACAAGCACACACACACACACACACACACACACACACACACAAACACACGCATACAGATGGTGAAACTAATTTTATTTTTTAATACACGTTCTAAATTTTTCTATAATGATGTTGAACTGAAGAAATGAGCCTGGTAACCCACGACACAGGGAATCCTAGTGTGGGTGCCATGAAGCACTGTTTAATTTACTGTCTCTTTTTTTCTGAATATTTTTTTTTTAAATCCCAAATTTCCACGGGACCGAAGTAAGAGTCAATAATTGGGTCTTGAAGTCTTGTTGTATTATGGGCGAAAGGCTGACAACCTATCACCACTATACTCATGTTCCATCTAATAGCCCTCAGAATGCATGTCAAACGTGGCGTCAAGTGGTTTGAGAACCACATGATGCTTTACCTGCCTCGATAGGGATATAAGGCGTAAGTGTATATATGTAAAGCCGTGTGAGTCCCCGGCAGAGTAAAATAGGACCACCCTCTTTCTTACCGAGGTGTCGTACAAGGCGACTAAGGTAAATATGCAAGCAAGTTCATCTGCACACAGAGAAGGAAAACTCTGCAATTATATCAAAACCCTCGCCAACCCGTCTGCCAAGCGTGGTGAGTATGGCATTTACCCCTCACGTTATTGAGGGAGGCCCGTGCCCCAGCAGTGGGGACGTATATGGGCTGATGAAGAAGAAGTATATATGTATGTATGTATGTATTAAATTATACGGGTCCAACCAATTTTTTTTATTTTTTATTACCGGCCCATATTCGTCCCTACCGAGGGGCACGGGCCTCCTTTCGAAACACGGAGGGGATTTAGGCCATAAGTCCACCACGCTGGCCCAATGCGTGTTGGTGGACCGTTCGTCTTTCGAAAATGATTTTTTCTTGGACGGGCGGGTTTCATCACGATGTTTTACTCAACGTTGAGCAAATGATAATTAGGAATCCGTACATAAATCCGAAAAGATGAATTTAGTGGTGCAGGCCTGCACAAGGATTTGAAACCGCGACTTTCGTATTACAAGTCTAGCTCATTACCAACTGGGCTATCACCACAATTAATAAAATGTATCCAATCAAATACTAATCCGTCAGTCAGACAACCAAACTGAAGATATGAGAAAGGCAGTGTTGGTAATTTATAGAAAATGAATGTTGACCCTTATAGACGATATTATTAACACTATAATATAATTTAGTGGTCCTACTATACTTATAAGTATCGTGAATATATATATTCATATAAATATCGTGAATATATTCTAAGACCCGTGTTACAGAAGGAGACTCAAGCTTCTATCTATACTTAAGTATTGTCTCAATATCAAAATGATAAAGACGACTGCTACTTAAGTATAGATCAGAGTCAGAGTCACGTTCTGTAATACGGACCTAAGTCTACAAACAATTTGTCATCTATAAGAGTTACCTTTAACAATTTATTGCTTCAAGTTCAAGTATCGAAGCCACCACTCAAAGAAACCCATTAATGCCAGAGATAAAAACGTTAAGCTTGAAATATCTCCAAAATACGGTGTAACCGAATATTTTCTGGACCCTATTGTGCGTACAAACAACAGATCTTTTGTATAAAACTCTCATTATGAGAAATAAATGCCCACCATTATAATAAATGCTCGACTCCCTTTTGTTTTGGACTGTAAATAAAATATTATACAGTTTTTCTTGCGAATAAATCAAAGGTGGCGAGAAATGACGCTTCTGCGAGGTGCCGAGGTGTCTTTGTAGCCAAAAATATAAAAATTACTTAGAAAAAAAATATGTTTGACTCCAAGGTAATATTTTTTTAGCCGTGTATCATGTATTCTCATTCGCGGTACGCTTGACCATGATCCAAGGATTTGACAAGGAAAATCATTACAGTTGAACGATTGCCGTCTGACCTCCAAGACCCTGCTAACAGAGGAACTTGACCGGATTAGATCGTGGTTGCACATTAAGGCGACTACAGCACCCGATAAAGGCAGCACACATAGGAATAGTGCCATCTCCGTCTATCAACAGGCCTGGGCCGGCAGTGCGAACAGTGTCGATACTCGAAGTTTACGGACTATGAAAGCGTGCGTGTCCGTAAAAACATGTTCGAAAGTTAGAAAAAGAGATTTATGGAAAGGTAACAGCTTAAATCGAAAAATGCGGTAACTACTTATCGAGAGTGTTCAATCATGAACATTTTCATAGCAAATTCAAGTTCCTGTGTGCATTTTACTATCGTTTATGTCCTGAATATTACCGTCGTATTTTTTTCTTCGATTTAATGCAGTGCGTCATGCTTATCTACGCATCATAAAATCATAATTTAGGTGCTGTAGTCGCCTTAAGTCTCCAGAATATGCAAGTTTCCTCACGATGTTTTGTAAATAACTCAGAAAACGAGTTATTGGTATAAAACTGTACTAGGGAACAAACTCGGTACCTCTCGCTTACGAGTCAGACCCGCTAGCCTCTAGACCACCGACTCACTGCCGTTGTCATTGAAACGCAAGCGAGAAAATTCCCGTTAATAAAATACCCGTTATAATATGTTTAAAACAAGAAAAAAATACAACTTTCACTTTTTTTTACCAGCCCATATACTTCCCCACCAAGGGGCACGGGCCTCCCTTCGAAACACGAAGGGGATTTTAGGCCATAGTCCACCACGCTGGTCCAATGCGGGTTGGTGGACCGCTCGTCTTTCGATAATCAAGCGGTGATAGTCCAATTGAGCCAGACTTGTAATCGGAAGGTCGTGGGTTCAAATCCTGGTGCGGGCCTGTACCACTAAATTCGTCTTTTCGGATTTATGTACGTATTTATAATTATCACTTGCTTAACGGTGAAGGAAAACATCGTGATGAAACCCGTCCGTCCAAGAAATTTTCACTTACGCATACTTTATTCGCGTGGTCCTTATATCCGTGTGCAATAAATTATGTTAAATTAAATTCCTTACTTAAATTATAAATGTGAAAGTGTATTTGTTTGATCTTTCATTTTTTTTGCATGTATATAGTTAAAGGGGTTCTTTTCCATGTTAACGTAGTCGCGGACAGAAAGCTAGAATCATATAATCATATTAATAAGGAAAAATTATCAATAAAAATGCCCAAAATAGTGACAGTGAATGTAGTATGGGTTGTTTTACTTCCACACTGGACTAGAAATTAGAAAGTGCTAGCTGCTAACTCTTCTCGAGCATATTGTAGAAACTAGTTTGTGGAACGCGAGGGTTCGGCTATATTTTGAGCGAAAGGTGTACCACCTATCACCATTTTACTCATTTTCCATCTAATAACCCTCATATAAGCGGTGATAGCCCAGTTGGTAATGAGCCGGACTTGTAATCCTGGTGCCGACCTGTACCACTAAATTAGTCTTTTCGGATTTATGTACAGATTTCTAATTATCACTTGCTTAACGGTGAAGGAAAACATCGTAATGAAACCTGCCTGTCCAAGAAAATTCATTTTCTAAAGACGAGCGGTCCACCAACACGCATTGGGCCAGCGTGGTGGACTTAAGGCCTAAATCCCCTCCGTGTTTCGAAGGGAGGCCCGTGCCCCTCAGTGGGGACGTATATGGGCCGGTAATAAAAAATAAAAAAAATTGGTTGGACCCGTATAATTTAATACATACATATATACACTTACCTTATATCCCTATCAAGGTAGGCAAAGCATCATGTGTTTCTCAAACCACTTGACGCCACGTTTGACATGCATTCTGAGGGCTATTAGATGGAACATGAGTATAGTGGTGATAGGTTGTCAGCCGTTCGCCCATAATACAACAAGACTTCAAGCCCCAATTACTGACTCTTACTTCGGTCCCGTGGGAATTTGGGATAAATATGTAGCCCATGGATTGATCCAGGGTGTCAGCTACCTACTTGCCAAATTTTATCAAAATTGGTCATTTTCACCAACCCGCATTGGGCCGCAGTGTGGTGGACTATGGCCTGAAGCCCGTGCCCCTCGGTGGGGACGTATATGGGCTGATGACTATCATTATACTCATTTTACACCTAGTAACCCTCATTCTCAATGTCAAATGTGGTGTGAAGTAACTCCAAAACCACATGGCGCTCTGCCTATCCCAAAAATAATTACAAGCGTGAATGTGTAAATAGTGAGTGTATGTAATGGTCTTTGTAAATAACTACTACGATGTATTTCATGATGTATTATTACAAAGTGATTGCGTGTAGTAAACAACATAATGTATTTAAGACAACATAATGTTTGTTCAGTGTTGCATTGATTACGTATGTAAATAAGTGCCTCATCGCTCATGTATAGTTTAGTCTACAGTGACAACAATTACTTAGTTTTAAAGCTACGCTACACGCTAAAGTAAATTATCTTATATGTTATCTTTTTCTTATTTTTATTTTTAAATATATAAAAGAAGAAACTGACTGGTGACCGACTCACTGACACATCAACGCATAGCCCAAACCGCTAGGTCTAGATATTTCAAATTTGGCACGTAGGTTTCTTACAAGGTCTAGGGGAGCAATAAGAAAGGATTCTTCGAAGCTCACCCTCTAAGGGGGTGAACCGGGGGTTCAAAGTTTGTATGGATAAAACATTTTTTTTGACATTTTGACTCAAAACTTCGTAAGGATATACCTTGAACCAAATAAACGGACAAGCATTTCATGATTTTTCGAAAACAAAAGATTTAGAGAATGAAATGGGTGACAAAAAAGTACTTTGCGCGAGCGAAGCCGCGGGAAAAAGCTAGTGTCTAATAATTTTAAATCACGTTTATGAATAAGGGGGAAGTCTTTAGGTATGAAGTTTCCGTTCTCTATGCACATTTTTAAGGAAAATAATGTTTACAACAAGTTTTTTTCATATTTCATATTCCTCATTTCTTGCTTACGTTATAAAAATAATCTTTGTGCTAAATTTCACTTTTTAGATCCAAGGGTTAGGGCTAGGTGTTGGAGAGTTAAGAGGAGCGTCTCAGTTTGGACTAGCATCTCAGTTGTTTTTCATGCTGTCTCGATGTCGACCACCCACCTCAGACTTGTGCGAAAGGGACAATTGCAGCTTTCCGGCGAAATGCCGAGTTTTATTTCCAAAATTATGGGTTTAGGCGTCAATAAATTCCTACCCCAAAAACTTAATGAAATCGTACGTTTTGGTCTCTATCGATTTGTAAGCGTAAAAACGAGATTTTTTTGGCGACTTTTAGTCTCAAATATCTACGTACGGACCTAGTTTTTGGTGTTCCTGACACTATACCAAAATTTCCCAGGGATCCGTTGACGTTTAGGGGATGGAATCCATTGACGCCGTTTGTATGGGAAAAAAACACTGAGACGACCCTCTTAATGAGTCAGGACCTTCAATTTCATTTAAATAGATTACGACCACCATTTCTCAATCAAACATGTCTGATTGGTTCGGTACTAAAACTGTTTTAATAACTTTATGATTGAACAATCATTTAATAATAAACTCCGTTTATTTTGGTGAAAATATGCTGAAATCAGTTAAACCGAATGTTTTCGATGAATCACAAAAGTTTTTGGCTTATAATGAGAACTCTGTTTGAATTTTCAGTCGCAAAATAACAAGTTGTATTTGGTTAAGTAAATTTTATTGCCATTCAATATTTGCTTAGTTAATAAAGTTTAGTCAAAGGATTTTATGTTGTGCTGCTATTTCAAAATGGCTTTGTTAGTTCAGTGCTAGTGTAAAATAAAAATGAACAAAATAACAGGCTTACGGCCTTTATAATTATATTTGAGGGTTGTTTTCAGTAAGTAATTAAGAACACCGAGTTTTGAGATTTGATGATTATGACTTTTTTGCCCATAAAACGTTTTATGTAAGATCTATAAGAAAGCCACGTAACACAATTTTGTTTTTCTTTTTTAGGATACATTTTAGCATTCGGTTCTAAGAGCTCTTATAGGAGATTTGGTATAAAATTGAGCTCGACAATGTTCGAAGGCTCGTCTTGTCTGAAGTGGCTGCAAACGAGTAGTCAAGTACTGCAGGTAACGATGTCCATTCACATTATAGAGCCTTGTTCTAAGGAGATAATTATTTTCTGCGCTGCACACTGCTATTTAACTTACGAGTACACTGGTGAATAGCTATATGAATGAAAGAGGTTTAAATATATATATGTACTAACTTTCCGCCCGCGGCTACGCCCGCGCGGACTGCAGGTTATATCGTGCGCAACTGTGGGATAAAATGTAGCCTATGTCCTTTCCCAGGCTCTAATCTATCTCTTTACCAAATTTCATTAAAATCGGTTTAGTAGGTTAGGCGTGAAAGACGGACAGACAGACAGACAGAGTTACTTTCGCATTTATAATATTATAGTATGGATAGGTATAGTTTGAGTTACTTAACAACTTTTTATTACATTCAAAAATTAAATTTGCTTTTCTATACTAAGTAAATATTTTATCCTAAAGCCATTTTTAATAATAACTTTGTAAGCTAGTAAATTTTTGTTGTATTTAGTAAAATAATATACAAAAAAGACGTTTTATTGAAAAAGTGTTTTTTTAGGTACTTTGATTTTATTATTTCTTAAAATTTACTGTTTCAAAATTATGGCGACCGCACCAATACAGACTAGGAAAAAATAAATTAAATATCATGAGTTTAAATATATATATATATATAGGTAATTGGGGTTTACTTTCAGGGCAAAACAAACGTTGCTACTTTATAGGTACATCGATATATATTTTATTAAAAGATTCTCATAGTATAAGTATATCCTCTTACCGTCTACCGTTGTCCAATCGAAAGGTTGAGTAAAAATAAATCATACGCGTCGGTACATTTTTGATCATTTATTTTTTAAGACGTTTAATAACTAATACTTACGAATAATGACTTTATTATGTCAGATAATACGTTGCAACAAGAATGTTAGAACATAAAAACATTATATACTTTTCTAACGACAATCATCTCAATAATTAATTATATATTACTATTACATATCACTAAACTACACGGCCATTCATATAACAATTATTATTGCTGTAAGTGTTTTAAAATCTACTTTTTACAATTATTTACATAACATATTACTAATTAGAAAAGATGCAAGTAGATAGAAGCGTTTTACGCAAAAATATATTATATTCATTGATGAATTTGATATTTACTCCATTCAAATTATTTTACCTATAGTTTATGATTAATATACTTTATTTTAAAATGCGGTCTCACACAATAAATAAACAGTTTACCAAATGAGTGTAGAAAAATATCGGATTTTTATGCTAAGTTGTAAAAAAATATTGTAGCGCCAAAAAAATGTTTCAAGATATTGATGGCTTTTCAAATTCATGTCATATCCGACCACAAAGAGTCTTATTCAAACGAGGCAAGACTCATTTCCATTTCCCTTCTTTTCATCTAATGGTTTTTTACGGTACATGGTATATTTCGGTCCTTTAGAGTATTTTTTGCTCATTCTAAATTTGGGATAAAATATCACTCTTTGTGAAGTAGGATTGATTTTTTATTAAAAAAAATATATATTATAATATGATTATAGGCAAGTGCCCCTCGGTATATGGGGCGGTAAAAAAATTAGGTCATGCAAAAAGCAGATTTTCTCATTAAATTACGTTATTACAACACAAACAATAACGAAAATTGTGACTATGAGTAGATGTAATATTCATCATTGAGTTTCTAAGGATGTATTTACAATTTGAAAATAAAATGAGTTTTAATAAAAGATTTAAAAACACTTATTTCTGGCATTTAATTACTGTTTGGTTATATTTTTTACTATGTAGTGCCCGGAAACAGCTCCATATCTATGGTTGTTAAGTGTTATTTATCCAAAAATCACATATGACATAAGTAAAAAGCTAAATTCTGACGTCAATAGTATTTTGTGACTAAAAATTTAATTTTCATCACTAAATGAATCATTAAAAGTAAATAAAATACTGAGGAACATGTATAAAACAAGAAAGAGTAAGTAGCTGATTTTGCTAAATAGTCATAAATATGGCGTTTATAATGTAAATAAATCTATTTTTTTTATTTCCCTCCTTAGTGCATTATAAAACATCAAAAGATTATATGTATAACACACTTGTACCCTATCAACTATGATTTTTATAATTAAAAAATTAAATGTAGTTTTTTTTCTTCAAACAAAATTCAATATTAGCAGAATTTCACTTTTTTTTAATCTACACTTAAACTTAAGAAGAAGCCATTTACAATATCTACTATTATTAAGATCCTACTTCAAATAACACTTAATAATTACGTATTTGTTTTCCCCTTTTGCAAACAAATTTATTAAAATTTTAGTTTACAAGTACTTAATATTATTAATGAAAATTACAGATTTGAAAATTTTATTTCTAACCTAAATTAGTTTTATTAGATTATGATTTATATCACTATTAATATTTATTTAAATATAATCAATTTCAAAACTTCATTTTTAACAAAAAACACATTGTATCTTTTTAAAATTATTTTTGGTATAAATATAATGCTTATCCTATCCACGTCAATACTTTGTCTTAAAAGCTTTAGTACCCAATATGGAACAAATGGCGATAATAAAACTTAAATGCACATGTTTGTTAATTTCATATTACAAGATATCATAATCAAAATAATGAATCAAAATGACTCGCTGTTAAAATTTCAAATCCGTTATTTTCTTACCTAATTAAATCTACAATATCACATTCAATTAAGTATATTTCGAGTGTTTAATTAAGTAAAACAAGTGCTTAACTATTCTTGTACTGTTATTCATAAATATCGTATGTGATAAGTTAAGTATCTAAACATTACTTTAACGTTTTATTTACTCTTTAACATTAGAACTACAACGAATGAAAAAAGCACATAAAATCTTGAAGAATTTCAGGACTACTTTTCAGGGAATGTACAGGATTACATTATATAGATTGTATTATTTTGTATAGACTTCAACTATACTAACCTATAGTTTAGTCAATACCTTAGGTACAATAAATTTTACCAACTTCTCATTATCATATTACTATGTATTTTTTTAAAGTGACGACACGAAAGATTGCATGACATTTGTATTTTTTTTTGTATTAGTCTGTAAGAGTTTGTAATAAAGAGTTTACATACATACATACATTTGATACTAATATGAGGATAATGGACTACAGTTTTTAAATGCCTCTCGTGTGATAATATGATTTAACATAATGCAAAAATTATGTTTTAAGTTTAATAGATAAAATAAAACGTGTACTTTTTGTTTTTATCTTGATTGTTATTAATTTAAAATCAGCATTTTTAACATTCAGAGCATTCTTAAGAATTTTTTTTCGTAAGAATGCATGAGGGATGCGTGGGGTCATATCATCTTAGTGCTCCAAAATTGTCATCCTCACTCACTTGCTGTCGTTGCACTCTGCCGATCAACGGACGATTGTCTGGAGTTTTACAACCATTTTCTATTCTCTATTTTGATACTCATTGAAAAACTATGATATTGGCAAAATCACGAAAATCGTGGACGTCACTTCATCAAGAATCGAAATAGAGTGCATGACTTATAAATGTACAGGCTACCAAATAAATGATCTTGTCTAAAAAAATCCTTGACTTCGAAACTAAGATTTTTAAATCAATCAATTTTGAAGAACTAAGATTTTTAAATCAATTATAATATGAAGCTTTTTCGACAAACTTGAAAACAAATGAAGTAACCACAAACGCTAAAACTTTTCTCTTAATTCTGTGATTCTTGTAACACAGAATAAATTCACTTCTTATTGCAACTACTAACAGTAGATTAAACACTTGAGCAACTATTTTAAACAACCATGTTGAAGATTCTAATCTTAGAAAACTTCATCAATTCCTTTAGAAAGACAAGTAATACATACACCATCTCTAAAATTACAAAGTATTTAGAACACTTAGTTTAAAAACTATGACTAGAGTGCGAAACAGATACAGCTTAGTTTACGAAAATACTTTTATACGATTTATTTCTATATGGCAATTCTATCACATATATAATGAACGAATTAATTTTATGCACGGATATTTTTTACCTACTCACATTTTAATAGACCGATAATAATTTCAAAAGAATTTTTAATTTTATTTAATCTGTAATTATCAAAGATGTACACAAGTTACGGCTAAAGATAGGTGTGAACATAAATTTAAGAATAGTAGTCGGCTAAACTTAAGTTATGTTAAGTTTAGCTGCCTACTTTTTAGTTTTAAGCCAGCTAAAACTATGTGTAACCGCAGTGGGGGCGTTAGCCGTAACCCATACAAAACCGCAACAGATTTTGAACTTTATGTTTATAATCATTGAAGTTAAACATACAAAACTTCAGAAATCCATACACGTTTCGTTGCTTCTTCCTTCGCTCTCCTTCAAACTACCACATAAATCTATTTTACTTGCGATTATTTCACACACTTTGTCCATTTTGGCGCGACTTTCTTTACAAGATAATACCATTGTTAGTACCTACTTACGTTTTGACACGCTACCACGTGTCTAGATTTGTTATCAACTCATCACTAAGGTCCGTATTACAGAATACGACTCAGACTCTGATCTATACTTAAGTAAAAGTCATCTTTTTCATTTTGATAGTGAGAGAAAGAGGCAATCAATACTTAAGTATAGATCAAGACTTGAAGACTTCCTTTTGTAATACGTGCCTAAGTCCCGTGTCAGATAGAAAGGCGGCAAAGCTATTACGCTTGGAAATAAAGTATGTACTACGCTTTTCTAGTATTTCAGTATCGCATAGGTTGCATTGCGATGCCACAGACAGACACAGATACACACGTCAAACTTAAAACACCCCCTTTTTTTGTCGAGGGTTAAAAAGTACTAACAATAGTGTTGGACCTGTCTCGGTCGCAACGCCTGTACTACACAAACTGTGCTGTGCCAGTATCCTTCCAACAGCTGAAGCAACAAGGCAGCGCGCACATGAGCGTGTTTTTAAACGCGTCTCGAAAGTCGCGGTTAAAATACGCGTAGATGAGCGGGTTGAGCGCCGAATTGAAGTAGCCAATCCAGAATAGAACACCGACGACCACGGATGGAGTTTCGCAGGGCTCCCCGCATACGTTTGTTGTGACGTACCTGTTTGTAAGAAGAAACCAGATTTATTAACTGTATCTTTTTATAACGAATGGGTTTGCTCTTGACCACGATATAGCCCAGGGGCGAAGATATATGATATTTCAAATTACATGTTGTATCAACAGTATAACTTACAACAGTTATTTAGAGGCGTTCTCGGAATGAAAAATTTTAAGTAATGGTTTAAGAGTTTGGCATATATTTTTTATTTTTTTATTATAAGATGGGTTAACTCTTTACCTCAATCTTGACCAAGGTCATAGATGAGGTCGACGATGGAGCGAGTTAACCCAGAAAACGCCTATAAGGCACCGGTACTCCCACGCACCGACGGAACACAGCAAGCTGTTTGGCGTCGGACTTCGGTAGGAGGGTGGTCGCGAACCAGACGGCCCTTTACAGAGCCTACCACACCGCATGAGACCATAGGACAACACCTCAGATTCATAAAAAAATGAGGTGTTGTTGCCTGAGATGGATTAATAGGAGGCAGGTCTCATTTGTGTTTCCTAAGTCGCCTCTTACGACACCCACGGAAAGAAATGGGGTGGTGTTATTCTAAGCCGATCACCACACGGGTAATACATACGTACTTGTGTTTCCTAAGAAAATATTAATATTTAATAATGATTTCCTAATGTAGATTATTGAAATAATGTAATGTTGGAAAAACGATTATTAGTGTTAAGGAAAATGATCCTACTTTTAGACAACATTTCTTTTTTCTGAAGCAAAAGTTAACTATATATGTGTAAGTAGTACTTTTTTTTAAATAGTCTTACCACAAAAAGAATGGCAGCCAGCAGAGTAAAAACGCGCCGACGATGATGCCCAGTGTGCGCGCAGCCTTATGTTCTGCACGCCAAGATTTTCCTGCCGCGCGTAGTGTTGCTCCTGTGAAAACATTGCTCTTAAAAAAGTTGTTGCTACATTATATATGTAAAAATAGAGATCTGAATGTTGGTTCTTGGGATAAATGGAGTGATTTTAAAGTTAGCCAAACTTTAGGGGGTGATTCTTTCTATAAAACTGAACAACTTCCTCTAAAGAACATTTACGAAATTCTTCTTATCTCTTATCAGCCCATATACTCGTACGTCCCTACTGAGGGGGACGAGCCTCCCTTCGAAGTACAAAGGGGATTTAGGCCATAGTCCACCACGCTGGCTCAATGCGGGTTGGTGGACCGCTCGTCTTTCGAAAATGAATTTTCTTGAACGGGCGGGTTTCAACACGATGTTGTCCTTCACCGTTGAGCAAGTGATAATCATAAATCCGTACATAAATCCGAAAAGACGAATTTAGTGGTACAGGCCCGCACCAGGATTTGAACCCACGACCTTCGGATTACAAGTCTGGCTCATTACCAACTGGGCTATCACCGCTTTTTTACGAAATAAAAAAAATAATTGGATTCTCATTCTTAAGAAACCAGCGCTCGCTCAAGTTGCGTGGTGAACATTTTTTTTGTATTTGACCTATATTTCCTGGAAAAAGTTGATCGCTTCAGAGGGCTGAGTCATATTCAAAATTTTCGCTATCTAGTTTAAAGTCTGGATACATACAAGTTTTCCTAAAGCGACTATCGAAAACAAACAACTGGTTGCACTCCGGGAGTGCCGGCAGAAATGAAAACTTGAACATTAACGTTGTGCATTAATATGGAAATAAAACAAAATACACAAAAAGAGTCCGTTATTCTCTCAGGATTCGAAGTTTACAATCTGGCAACTTTTCCATTCGACCAAACTGTCTACTTTCAATTCAGTAAAATAGTCTATCGGTATTTGCGTACTATGTGCGAATAATCGTTGACATCTGTCACAGAGATAATTTTACCATAGGGCTGCCATCCGTCCGGGTTTCCATCCATACTTCAAAGTACACAACGCTTCTAAAGAAGTTTTCACTTCAAAGAAGGTGGCAACCCTATCCTACGCATTTTCGATCACGGTCACGTGACATCCGACGATCTGACGCGAGTTTAAAATTTTTTCCCCATACTAAAAATGCTCAACGCCGCTAAAAAGTTTTCACTTCAAAATCTGGATAGCTTCCACTTATAATCTCGGTCTAGATTCTGACCGAGATTATAAGTGGAAGCCATCCACTTATAATTTTATTCGGAATTATTCGAATTGCTATCGAAGTTCGACGACTTTCGTATACGTGACATCTGTATAGCGCAAGAGAGAACTGATTCTTTTCGACTGCTGGTAAAATATACGGAGCTAGAAACTTTTATTAAATAAGCTAAATTTTAGGGACTCCCCGTGATTCTGAAAAACAAAGGAACCTATAAGAAATTGTTAAAAAAGTTTTCGACTTTCATACATAGGCAATCGGCTGTTCGCCGATGTAGGTAATAATAATCTATATATATAAAAGAAAGTAGTGTTTGTTACAACATTTTTAACTCGAGAACGGCTGGACCGATTTCCATGGTTTTTGATTTGTTGTATTTCTCTCCGTCCCGAATAGCAGAATAACTATTAAAAACATTGGAAAATTTACAGGGAAATTCCCACGGGAACGAAGTCCCGGGCGAAAAGCTAGTATCAGATAAAGAAAGCCTTTAAGATTTGTATTACGTCAGAACCTTGTTCTTAGATCAGCAAGGTGCACTGCTAGCAGGTGCAGATGACGATTTTGGAGCACTATAGATGTGACACACCCCACACACCCCAAAAGCCGATTCACTTACAATGAAAAACTAAGATTTTCACCTTTTTTTCTTTCTAAAGTAACCACTTTGCCTACTGGGACTGGCAAGGACTCTTTATTAAATACTAAAGCAACCAGTAAGTGGCTGTAACTGAAACTAATTTGTCGCAGGTGCGACGCGAGGCAGCCAACTTGAGCCGTATTTCATATTCTTTGCATTTTCTAGCGGGCGCGCCATTTTCTATGAAATTTTGTGCGGCAACCGAGGAAATTTGCTTTAAAAATGCAGGAACTGTGTCTCATCTAACTTGGTAAAGGTTTCTTTGGTTAGTATTGGTGTATGTTTTTGTTGTTTTTCTTTAAAATATAGGTCGTTTTTATGAAAACCTTCGGACTCGTATGAATTAAATAAGTTATGGAAGTATAAGACGTTTACTAAATTGAAACAGTTTCTTTGGTAATTGGCTGACTATAGATTAATGTTATTCATTTCAGATTTATTCAGATCTTCAATCCATAGCATTATAATAATAGTTAATTAATTAGTGTTAGTGATAGTGACGGTATTAGTGATAGTGTTAGCGACAGTGATAGTGTAAGTTACGCTACGATATGCACAATTTAAAAATAATAATAATACGTTTATTTCTTTAAAACAGCACACATATACATTTTAAAAAATTTCAAATTTATATTCTTATCCTATTATGCTTGCATATGTCTGCCGCAGTGAGGAAAAAAGGCCTGGGCTCACCGATTAATGCCAGACTGATTATAAGGCTGGCAACACTGATTTCTATTTTATGAGGCCGCCTTTTGTTAGGGTCTTTATAATTGCTTTATTTGAAGGTTTAACTTTGTACCTTTGGTGTGCAAAAGTACTTACATTATTATGTTGTAATACCAGGCCAGCTTTTTGTAATATAGGTATATTTTCGCAATACGCAGTGGTAGGTACCATTCAAAACGTACAGCATTTTAGTAGCTCATGACAATGACGATGCTTGAAGAATGTATACTCGTAACTACGTATTATACATTTTTCTTATGCCAGATCATTCCCAAAAAAATTCTGCTTTCCCTCCTAAGTGGCATCCTGTTACCGATCTCATTAAATATGACAAGAACAAGGGTTGACCATTCTCGCTCGTGATTATCATAAATAAGCAGATCATACACTATAGACGCCCGTGATGCCAGTAAAAAAACTCTCTCTGGCCGTCGTTATTAAGAAACGATGGCAAAAAGGTAGACTTTGCCAAGAAATCTGTAATAGTACATTATGATATAAGTGCGGTGTGTTGAAAATTACAGCCGAGGTGATATTGCTATCAAAGCGCACGTATGTCATACGACGTTTTATAACATATTTGCTAAGAAATAAATAAAAACAATACAAAGAAAAGAAGAAGCGCGCGGAATAATTTTTACTTGTTTACAAATTAGCGATGCGCTTTTTTTTTAGGCAAAGGCACAAAAATAGCCGGTATTACTAATACAGTAATTTAATATTTTTGTGTTTTTGTTATAGATAAATGGTTGTAATTTATTGTCAAAATTAATTAAATTAAAGAATTAAATGTTTATTTATTATATTTTATCTCCCAAAGTTAATTTTATTCATAAAGTGTTGACCACTTTTCTGACATAAAAACTCGTTGCTAAGATTTAGAAAAGTACCGTTAGTTTTTTAAACGGAGCGTCCGTTTTACATAACGTAACGAGATACAATACGATATTGAAATTGGTGAAATAAGAGACCCTTTACGAGCAAATGTGTTATAAACTTATAAAAACACTGACGCAATACATTCGTTTTTTAAAACGACGATCCTACCGTGCCCTACTGCAAAAAATTGCCATATTGTAAATATGACTAGACTTATATTAATTATAATGAAAAAAAATGTGTGGTTTGGCCGATTTCTTCCAAAATATTTGCATGTGAATAAATTTTGAGTTGTCTAAGAAGTGTTTTTATAATTTTAATCTTAAATAGCTGACATAAGGCCGCCGTATCAACTTTACGCCACAGGATTACACTGACCCTAGTTATTATACCTAAGTCGTTCGATGTAAGTACTTTTATTTCGGTTGTACATTAACTAAATTCTATTTAACTTTATTTGATTTCATAAAATTGAGATTTTTTTAAATATTTCTATTCTATTTTAATCATAAAGAAGCTGTGCTCTTTGTTATTACTCATTATTTGATTTTCAGACAGACAGATAGGAGCAGCGGGGGACTTTGTTTTAAAATATAGTATGACTAGCTTCCCGCTAGGGACTTCGTTCCCATGGTAATTTTGCGAATGAATTATACACTAAGCCTTTCTCTTAAATCGTTCCATCCATTGGTAAAAACTGTATGAAAATCCGTTCAGTGGTTTTTGAGTTTATTACGTTCAGATATGATGATATGATAAGAATGCTAATACAATACGTTATCCTTTTTTGCACTCCAACACAAATAGGGTACAGTTACATTTTAATACATAAAGTTATGTTAGGGTACAAAAGGCGACCCCATTGCTATAAAGGAATTCTTACCGGCAAGTTTTAGGCGTGGAGAAAAAGTAATAAATCGCATAGATCCATAATAATATTATAAATGTGAAAGGAACTCTGTCTGTCCGTCTGTCTGTCTGTCCGTCTTTCACGCCTAAACTACTAAACTGATTTTAAATAAATTTGGTACAGAGATAGATTAGAGTCTGGGAAAGGACATAGGCTACATTTTAACCCACAGTTAGGTACGATATAACTTATAGTCCACGCGGGCGGAGCTGCGGGCGGAAAGCTAGTAATATATATTATAAAGATTACATTATCATTGTTCAGAGTATCCGTATCATATGATCTGAACATTATGCCTGTCGTTGTCAGTCCCCGGGCAAAATTCATGCGCTTCTTTATTTCAGTCACGATCGTGAATTTTATCTCTCGAACCGTGAGAAGGGATGGAGTGGGGAAACACGACAATTAGTGGGAGAAAACATGAGTTTTGGAGGATTTTAGTGAATTTAAATTTGTTTCTTTGGAATGATGGAATACAGTTTTGTCGCTGTCATAAAGCTTGTCCAAATTTTATCAAAGAGATTGGGTGAATTTCTAAAATGTAAAATATAAAATAACTCTAATGAATGCTTGACATAATTTTGAAATAGAGTTTGTGCTTTAATCTATTTTTATTAATTTTGGATTTTCTTTTCATTGAGTATATTTATGAGAAACGCTCTATGCTGAAAACACCGATACAGATCAGATATGTGTTAAATCAATTTTATCAAAAAAATTGGACAGGATGAGTGCTACACCATTCTTAAACGTGTAAAAATTCAAATATAATTAAAAAAGAAAGATCCTAGAAGCTTTATTCTTTTTTTACCCGACTGCGCGACACAAAGGAGGGTAATGTGTTTATCAGCCTATGTATGTATGTATATACTTATGTATGTTTGTACCTTTGTGGCACTATTTAGACCAAACGCGTGGGCCAATTTTGATGAATGATACGTCGTTGGATTTGTCATGACAGTGCAAGTGTCATAGAAAGTATAAAAAAATTGAAAAATGAAAATGGCCGATTTTGGACGCCATAATGTGATAAATAAAAGAATAAAAATCGGCAAACTATGTCAAGTGGGGTATCGTTGAATAGGTATTTAATAATCATTGTTAGGTTTCTCATATCGTTTTTCAACCAAAATTATCGTTTAGGATCTATGACGATTTAAAGTTGGTTAGTAATGATTTTTCACTTAAATGTTTTTTTTAGGCTTTTAATTGGGTAATTGTTCAATTTCTATGCAAGTGAGATATTTATATACAGCTAATGAGGAGATCAATAAACAAACATAAATACCTGACTTAACTAAAAAGTGTAAAATAAATTAAATTAATTTAAAAAATAAAAAACCCGACTGCGTAATAAAAAATGAAAAGAAAAAAACGATTTTAACAGTCGGGACGCATAAAAATCCAGCTTCCTAATAATGGGTCCCGATTGTTAAAATCATTATGTTATTCAATAATAAAAGTCTTGACGACTGGCCTTACTTGTTTTTTTCTTTTTTACTACGCAGTCGGGTTTTTTATTTTTTTATTTTTTTTTCAGCGTACCTAATGTAAAATAAACTGGCAGTTTCAGACATCAGCAAGGTAAAAAAAATTAAAAACTTACAATATATGTATTAATGGAAGGTTTTAGCTATCTCTCCATGTTAAATGGCTAACTACCGGGCCAAACACCTGGGCACACCCGGGTCCCTCGCGGAGTTGGTGGAAGACCCTAAAGGACTTCTGGAATTTCTGGAGGAGCTGGGGTGGTTAGACTGACAGCCATCCTAAATAACTAATCACGCAAAATAGGCGCATGTTGACGTCCAGTTGCGGAAACCGGGCAATTACAAAATGTAAATGGAATGATCGATCTCTTATTTATTTAACAAAATTTGAAATTCGCACCATAAGCTCACACATTTAAAAACATAAACCGAGACTTAACTCTAACGTACTTATTTAAATAGGATTCTGTTGTTTCGCAGGAGTTAATTTTGTTAAACGTGTTTTAGGAAAGGATTTTATTTTTGTTAGTTTTAGAGGATTAAGAGTTTAGACTTTGTTTTGCGGAGTATAATGGGTAGAAAATGAACACTGTTGTTGCAAAGCTGATGAAGGAAACTGTGATAATTATGTTTTCGTACCAATTAAACCCGATTTCAGGATAACCTAGCTCATATTGTGTGTATGTATGTATATGTATATATATATATATATATATATATATATATATATATATATATATATATATATGTATATGTAATATATATTTATAGTTATATACTTATATTTATTTAATATACTTATATTCGATTAGTATGTCTACGTATTTTAGATAGGTACCTATTATACTATTATACTACTTAAGCTTTTCATTTTTAATCAAATATTTGCACCACCCGCTTTTGTTTTACTTACTTATTATTTCTCCTTTACCCCAAGGTTGCCTGGAAGAGATTGCTTTTTAGCAATAAGGCCGCCCTTCTGTACACTTTCTTGTTTTGTTTGTTTTTGTCTGTGTTCTATTTATGTGTGTGCAAATAAAGAGTTAAATAATAATAATAATTATAATATTCATTACATTAATACCTTTATTGCTTGTTAAAAGAACCACGAAACTTGGTATGTACAAAAAAGGACAAGTTAAGTGTGACCCGGTAATTCAGCGTGATTTATCAATAAGTTTACAAAACATAAAATAAAATCTAGACTGAACATAATAAATATAATTAAATGTTGTAACCTATTACTACTTTAGTCATGTTCTATCTAATCCTTACTATCCTTACTAATATTATAAATGTCAGAGTAACTCTGTCTGTCTGTCTGTCTGTCCATCTTTCACACCTAAACTACTGAACGGATTTTGATGAAATTTGGTACAGAGATAGATTAGAGCCTGGGAAAGGACATAGGCTACATCTTATTCCACATTTGAGCACGATATAACCTGTAGTCCACGCGGGCGGAGCCGCGGGCGGAAAGCTAGTAGGTTCTAAATGTACGTCAAACGTGACTTCAAGTGGTTTAAGAACCATATGATGCCCTGCCTACCCCTACAGTGATATAAGGCATCAATTTATGTATGTTTGTGTATGGTGTACATCTAAAGATCTTAAGTCGAACTTGACGAAGCATGTTGCTGATTATTTTGTCTTTAGTTAGGTTATGACGAAGCCTGCTGCAGAGGCGTTCTGTACCCCTCATTTTACTTACAAATACATTCTTGGTTATATCTCCACGATTAGAAACGAAGGACAAATATTAACATGAAATCTTACTAGATCTATTTGGCTTAGGACCAACAAGATTTTTGCAGCATAAAATTCTTTAGACTTATTCTATTTCTGTGTGTAGTATAAAAGAAACATGTGCAACCCAAAACAAGTTTCATCACTTTCCAATTTACAATTTATCTCTAAGGTCTAAGCTATAACTAAAATTCTAGGAACGCCGTCAATTGTAAAATTAACCTTAAATAACATATGTTAAAGTTTAAAGTCGTGTAATCAAGGAATCAGGGAGCCGTCTGAAACGTTATCAAAACATTAAAGTTTTGTCTAAGATTAGTTTGACAGTTGTTTCTTGATAGTAGTGCGTGACCCTTGTTAGTATGATGAGCCATGAAACTGGTGGATAGTAAATATAATAAATCTAAAGACTTATTTAAAAAAAAACTCCTTAAAGAGGTGGGTATTTTTTTAACAGCCCATATACGTCCTCACAGAGGGGCATGAGCCCCCTTTCGATGTTCTTGATGTTGTTCGGGCTAGCCAATGTCCTCTCAGAAGCACGCAAGATTTCTCTCCAACGATACCTCAGATCCTACTAAATTATATTGTTAATTCGAAAGCTAGTGAGAATGGATGGATCGATGGATGTTTTTTACTACCACATAATACTTTATACGAGTTCACGCAAAAACGACTGAACGGGCCTTTTTATAATTCGAACGGCACGGCACGGCAGAATTTGTATTACGTATGAAGAATACTTTTTTTTAAAACTAGTTACTAGTGTCATTAGTGCATTGGAGGCAATGGTAGTACAATTTTGCCGTGCCGTTTTCGAATTATAAAAACCGGCCAAGAGCGTGTCGGGCCACGCGCATTGTAGGGTTCCGTAGCAGCATGGTTTAAATATGCAGCTGGCTTCTTAATTCTACAAGCATATTGTCATAGTTGATGTTAAAATCCCCAAATACTATACTTAGTATCATAAACAAATGTATTAAAAAGTTTGTTCTAAATACAACAGAATGGAAGTCTTTAATGCGCGAGCGAAGCGAGCGCGAATTTTTTTTTTTTTTGCGACATTTTTATTGTAAGGAATAATATAATAATATCAAGCTAAACAGGTGTATATTTTTAATGTCGTTTTCGTAATTAGCACCCACAAAAACCTATTAAACGACACCTGAAATGTCAATATGTTACAGCTTGGCTTTCGGCTCGCCTCACTTTTAGCGTGGAACCTTGTATGTCAACCATTTTGGGTTAGGGTACACTTCGTCGTAAATGCTACCCTCGTGAATTATTCTACATTTTTTTTTCATTATAAAAATTAATGTTTCCTAAACGGATTGCTGAATCGAAAAACGTTTGTAGTAAACCCCTTCTATCTTTTTAAAAGCTATCCTATGATAACGCACTCTATGATATCGGCTAGAAAAAAAAAACATCGCCCATTCACGTTAATGGGAAACACACGAAAATATTTTTTTTCCACCATTTTATTTTCTAGATTTGTCACCACAATCAATAGGTATGTATGACCATGCCAAATTTCAGCTCTGTGCTACCAAGGGTTTCTTAGGAAACCTGCGGACAGACAGACATGGCGAAACTATAAGGGTTCGTAGATTACTACGGAACCCTAAAAACAAATGTATTATTAAAGAGTTTGTAATTTGGGAAATAATTTTTGTTTTGGTCTAAATACAACCGAATGTAAGTATAAAATTCGCGAGCGAAGCGAGCGCGAATTATTTTTTTTTTTACGGCAATATTACTGTTAGAAATAATATCAACCTGCTGTTAAAATAATTTTGATGTCATTTTAGTAATTAACACCCCCAAAAAACTATTTAACGACACCTAAAATGTCAATATGTTACAGTTTGGCTTTCGACCTCCCCTCACTTTTAGCGTGGAACCTTGTAAACATATTCTTATTAATCCCAAAAACGTTTGGTCGACTATTACTCGCAAACTTGAAGGGCCAACTTATGTGTGATAGTTTTTCTTTTAATTTCGTTGTATATTCTATAACCGTGAATTTTTTCACATTTTTAGAAACAACTGTTTAGCTGGTAGTGTCCCCCCCGGAAACTTGTTTTTAACAAAAAAATTCACTTTAAAAATATTTTTTTCTCAAACGGAGTGCTGAATCGAAAAACGTTCTTAGTAAACCCCTTCTATCTTTTAAAAAGCTATTCTATGACATTTCATTCGATGATATCGGCGAGAAAAAAAAAAACATTGCCCTTTCACGTGTATGGGAAACATCCAAAAAATTGTTTTTTCCAAAATTTTATTTTTTCAATCTGTTGACGCAATCAATATGTATGACCATGCCAAATTTCAGCTCTGTAGTACCAAGGATCTAATATTAGTAAATATATTCTTATTAATCCCAACTAAGTTTGGCACTTGGTCGACTATTACTCGCAAACTTGAAGAGCCATCCTATGTGTGATAGTTTTCCTTATAATTTCATTGTATACAGTACCACCATGAATTTTTTCACATTTTTAGTATCAACCGTTTAGCTGGTAGAGGGGGGGGACACTTGTGTTTGACAAAAATTTTCACTTTAAAAATTTATATTAGGCAAACAAAGTGCTGAATCGAAAAACGTTCTTAGTAAACCCCTTCTGTCTTTTAAAAAGCTGTCCTATGACACCCCATTTAATGATATTGGCTAGAAAAAAAAAATTTATCGCCCTTTCACGTCTATGGGAGACACCCGAAAAAATTTTTTTTTCTAAGATTTCACTTTACAGTTCTGACGGCGTAGTTAATATTTATGACCATGCCAAATTTTAGCTCTGTAGTACCAAGGGTTTCTTAGGATACCCGCGGACAGACGGACAGACGGACAGACGGACATGGCGAAATTATAAGGGTTCGTAGATAACTACGGAACCCTAAAAAGGCCCATTGGATTTTGTTTTTACTCTGCAGCAACAACGCTTAGATATTAGAATAACAGATAGGCTGCATAATTTTCACACGGGAACGAATTCCAGGTCGAAAAGTTTTTATCAGAATACGTCAAGTCGCGGGTTCTACTGGAAATCACAAAAAAATAAGAAAACATACCTACGTTACTGGAAAATCATTCCCTCTTTCTTGTTCAGACGGTGTCACATATGAATAAAACTATTGACATCTGTAACAGACTTTTGGGATAAAAGCCAAAAAGCATAATATTGAATCGAAGGGTAGCTGCGTCTTTAGTTTTAGCCCCCGGTAAAAAAAGAGGAGTGTTATAAGTTTGTGTCTGTGTATCTGTGTGTCTGTATATCGGTGTATTTGTGTATCTGTATGTCTGTCAGTGGGAACCTATAGCTCCTCTAAATGAATGGACCAATTTTAATGTTTTTTGTTTTGTTTGAAAGTTAAAGTGGTTGAGATGGTTTGTAGCGATATTTTATAAAAATCGATTTAGCGCTATAAGAGTTCTAAGCGATGAAATGCCGGGGGTAATAATAAAAAAAATAGAGTTATAATTCATTATTGCGCAAAACAATTAGGTACCTACCTATAGCATTAAGGTTATGTAAAGTGAAGAATGGTGATTTTGGGAAAGAACTTGTAAATTACATGTGTGTCCACAAAATTAATGAAATAAACCACTTATCAAAGATAATTATTATATTTTATGGCATGTTATGAGTGCGACCATAAATAATGGTTGGCGCTCTGAGCAAATATTACTAAAATACAGGGGTGACTTGTTAATCAATGGCCATTATTTTTCTTACGTTATCAGTATCATTGATAAATAAATAAATTAACGCTACACAGAGGCCCACAGTAAGATTTTCCCTTGTATCGTGGGTCCCTTGGGCCCCCTTAAATACTTATTTTATTCTGATTTTTAGTATTTGTTGTTACAGGGCCAATAGAAATACATTACCTGCGAAATTTTCAACTGTCTAACTATCACGGTTTATGAGATACAGCCTGGTGACAGACGGACGGACGGACAGGGGAGCCTTAGTAATAGGGTCCTGTTTTTTCCTTTTGGGTACGGAACCCTAAAAAACAGAATAAATAAATACTGAAGGGGGCTCCCATACAAAAAACCCTGATTTTTTTGCTCGTTTTTATAGAAAGTCTGTCCGAGGCTGTATCTCATGAACCGTGATAGATAGACAGTTGAAATTTTCACAGATGATTTAATTCTATTGGTCGTATAATAACAAATATTAAAACCCAGAATAAAATTAATATTTAAGGGGGATCCTACACAAAAAAAACGTGATTTTTTTGCTCGTTTTTATAGATAAGTCTGTCCGAGGCTATATCTCATGAATCGTGAGAGTCAAACAGTTGAAATTTTCACAGATGATTTATTTCTATTGGTCCTTTAACAAAAATACTACAAACCAGAATAAAATAAATATTTAAGCGGGCTCCGATACAAAAAACCTGATATTTTTGCTCGTTTTTATAGATCAGTCTGTCTGAGACTGTATCTCATGAACCTTCGTAGTTAGACAGCTGAAATTTTCAGAGATGATGTATTTTGGTCGTTGCTATAACAAAAAGTACTCAAAAATAGAATAAATTAAATATTTAAGGGGGCTCCCATACAAAAAACGTGATATTTTTGCTCGTTTTTATAGATAAGTTGGTCCGAGGCTGTATCTCATGAACCGTGATAGTTAGACAGTTGACATTTTCACAAATAATGTATTTAGGGTGCTGCTGCTATAACAACAAAAATAGAATAAAATTACTTAAAAGTAGAATAAATTAAATATTTAAGGAGGCTCCCATACAACAAACGTGATTTTTTGCCGCTTTTATAGAGATAATGGTTTTTATAGAGTCTGACTTGGCCGGTTTTATTTTTATTTTGAGTTTATTGTCGGACAAAAACAGGCACGCCAGAGCTTAAGAACTTCTTTACTTATTTATTTTTAGGCGAACCAACAGCACAGCTTGGCTGTTAAAATAGTTTACATTTTTATTCCAACAGTTCCAGCAATTAAAAAAATTACTAGTTAAAACAGACGCAATCACTTCCAACAGCCATTTTCCTGAGATAGGGAAACGAAAACATTAACTATTTTTGTCTATTACCCAAATACTACATACTCAAAGCTATTAACAGATTAGTCTAAATTGTCGACTTATCTATAGGCAACTAGTCAAAATTTTCTTAAACCATAGTTCTGAACTTCCAACTTTTTTAAGCCTACAGAGCAAACTATTTGTGTACTATTGAGTGTTTCAGGGATATTTACTGAATGATTGATGGAGTGTCCTGACAAGATGATATTAATTTAGAAGCTTTCCTAATACATTTCATAGTATTAGAAAAGGTAATTTTTGTGGCTGTTTATTTTTTAGTATAGGCATATTTTTTATGTACCTATTTATAATCAAAATGGCATTTCTTTTTTCTTCATGAATTACGGTACTTCTTAAAGTATCGTAAATTTGGAATTTCACTAGGCAAATTGTGATATCGTGGGAGATTATAGTTTAATAGTGAAATTGTAATATTACGGCTTTTAAAATTTTCCGGTGACCCGGGCAAACTGTAGAAGACGCCACGTTTCGTGCTTGAAAAGTTGACAACTTACCATTATCACCATCTATACTCACGTTACATATAATAACCCTCATGAATTTTGGTACCTGATGGGTTCTTTAAACAACTGAGCTATCACTGCGCCCTTTTGATTAAATAAATCAACACTACGTGTCGTGGGTCTCTTGGAACACACATAAAGACAGACACAAACACCTTGGACTCGAGAACAGTATCAAAATATTTGCCTCGACTCAAAATCGAACCCAGGACCCGTCGATCAAGAGGCAATGCCACTTGATTAAACCGGCTGTTAATTACCCAGTAATAAAAGTGTTTAATGGCCCATAGGATAGTAACTACAGTAATAAAAGCATATCTGTCCCTAAAATTGATTAAAAACGGAGTCCCAACGATAAAATCCATATTTTCTAGAATGTCAAGGCCTGCGTGAATTAATGATGAGGACATTATTATCAAAGGCCCATTTTGTGCGGCATTATTAGGAAAATTGAGGACTTGATACAGTGCACAGATCAGAAGATAGAGTCGATATTTTTTTAATACTGTTTTTGTTTTCTTAATTAAGTATCGCTTAGTGATAATGCCGCGTTTGAGCACTTTTGTACCTATGCTAAGTGAAACTTTTTTGTGATTGTGTGCTATAAAGAGTATATAACTATCTATCTTTCTACCCAATTTTCCTGTTTGCTGATGATAAGGTTCAAATTAGAATAAACTTGACTCTTAACTTGGGGCTTTGAGTGTACTAAGTCATTCGTTACACATAATTGCTAAAATTTTGAAACGGTTTTATTGAAAGTATGGTTTGGGTCGTCAGTTTCGATCCTATACATCATCGATGAGCAAGACTGGTCTAATTACGCGCTATCTATAGAAATCCGGCTCTTAATTCAATACCATAGAAATAACTAGGTTTTTTTCTTTTCGTTCAATACAAATTTCAAATCATAGCCATTTATTTTATCTAGACTTAAAAAAGTGGGTAGGATTAGTGTGAAATACTATTCACTCACTGTGACTAAAAACGTCTTAAAGCGACATGAAACTTAAATAAAATATGAAACTCGTCTGCTGTAAATAATCTGTGCCACAAAAAAAGCTATAAGGGGACACGACAAATTGATGTTATGTAAAATTATTGTAGGAGACAGGCTACCGAATATGACAAATCTAAAATCGAGGATGGAGTTGACAGCTCACGTTTTTATGCCTGAAAATTACCATGTTTTTTATTTATTTATTAATAAGGGGTTCATATCCACTTTACAGCTATTTTGCTTATTTCCACACCCCGCGTTTCACTCATAGACGACGGTTGAAAATCAGCATTACCAGTTTGCAACTCAGCCTGACAAATATTGCTGAGCCCAGGATTTTTTACTCACTCCGGCATTTGACCGATCAAGTACAAATCGCTAGCAAAGGCTCTACGTTTTAGCTTAGGCAAAAACACCTTCTAATGTCGAGATGTCCATTTCTAGTCAATTCAGTTTTTTTAAATTTTACTTTGAAAACGTACAAATATCGTATTTTAGCCATATAAAAAAATGTTGATTCGCGAGGTCTAGAGCTCACAGAGACATTATTATAATTTATAAAGAAAAGAAAACTAAAACGCTGCTGGTCTGTTTTCTTTTGTTATTATTTTAAAGAATCCTGCATCTCTACATCGAATTTCGAAAACTTAGGCGCATTTCGAGAACTAAATCCATATTATTTAAATTATTAAGTTCTTAGGGTATTACTCGTTTTCTACGGAACTTTTTTTCTTTCGTTTTTATTGGAATTAACACTTTATTGCTGTTCCAAACAGAAACTTAAGAGAGTTACGAGTTTTTACAAGTAAGCTTCTTATTTAATAGTAGTTATTCGATTTCTTTATGTCCTTAATTCTTCTTTTAATGTACTTTAAAATATAAATGACACTACATTAAAACTTAGTTGATTTCAATTATAAAGCTAAGTGAATAATCCTTTTTAGATAGAAATGGGGTATGTATGGGGTGATTAGTGTTCTAAAATTATCATCTTCACCTGCTAGCGGTGAAACCTTCTGATCAATTGACGAGGCTTTGACGTATAACGTATTATCTTAAATGATTTCTTTACTTTATATTGGCCAGTTCGCTATTAAAAATCTATTTTAATACTCATCAAAATACTCCGATATTTATAAAATCGCGGTTGTGGACGTTATTTCATTTATAAGAATCGAAGTGAATTGCTTAAATAAAAATATAGCCCGAAATATTTGGGATATAACAGAATGTTATCCATTTTATACTCACGTTCAGAGTAATAACAACCCGTAATTAAATATTATTTTAATATTCGAATGGATATTTTAATATCCATGTTGTTTAGTATGCACAGCTACTTGTTTGCTCAGTATTTTATTAACCGTTTACTATAGATATTTCTTTAATAAATAAATATGAATTTAATTTTGAATGTTGCGATTTAAAAATCATTTATGTTATTACCCTATAAAGCAAAACATAAAATGGAAACTGCGTCAAGATAATGCTGGAGCCGGCTGTTTTGTAGGAAACTTTTCGAGTGACAAAACATGTCCCGTGAAAAATTCAATTAGCTCTACCCTTATTAGTAATTTGTTTTCCTTTAATGTCATTAGATTAAAGGAACACAAATTACTAATAGTAACAAACACTACTTCACTTATTATCTGCAAGTATAATTGTCGCAGAGATATTATCAACGAATGATATTACATTTCAACAGTAACCGATTCATAGTACGGGCTTGCACTCAGTACAACAATATCTATGACGAAGTCAGCATTTTCGACAACAAAGCATCAAGATTCGCGTCTGCTATTAGAAAGCTCATGAAGTTATAATGAAACATATTACTTTAATAATATTGTACCCAACTTTTTATAAATAAAAGCACGGTGCACGGGACTCCGTTCCCGTGGAAATTTGAAAAATTGTGTAGCCTGTGTCACTCAGGGATAATGTAGCATTCTAATGGTGAAAGAATTTTTCAAATCGGTCCAATATTTTCGCAGCTTATTCAAAGCAAACAGACAAAATAGAGCTTTCCTCTTTAATAGGACTGAGAGTAAAAGTTTTTTTTTTTTTTTTGATGTTTTATATTATGATTCAACGAAAATGTGATAAATATTCAGTGAAAACTGTTTTTGGCTTACGTGTTCTTAATGTGTATAATTTATATGTATTATATTATGCTGTAAGTTTTCCTAAATAAATAAATAAATAAAATTATAACTTCACGAACCATTGTTCTACCGCATCCATTAAATTGGGTTAATTTAGGTTGTGTTATGTTAGGAAAGAATAATAGTATAAAAAAGTCCATAGGCAATTGACAAAGTTCTGTGCAAGTTCAATAAAAGCGAGAAAAAAAATGTTACAAACTACTAGTGAAATTATAACATTACGTGTTTGACAATATCCCAGTATTTTAACCTTATTATGACTAACCCTGGTGTCAAAGTTTTCTAACCACCAAAACTGGCCTCTAACTTGATTAAACGACTGAAGCCAATTGAAAACAGCTGGGACTAATGGGTTAATTTGCCCTACGAAGCATGGATATGATCGTGATTAATTACAACTGCGGTTACCTACCAAGAAGCACAAAATTGTGTATGTTGCTGAACCTTAGTGATCGATTCTAATTAATATCTAGACTAAGAGCGCTTCGAACCCAAAGTCCGGGTGTTAGTAGTCTGGCTATTTAGTCCAGTGACCATACTAAACAGTATTAAAACATTTAGACCCATAAAAACTACCAAAGTAATTAAGAGTCTTAACTTTTAAGACTAATAAAAGAAAGCCTTACTTAACAAAAGGTGAACAAATTAAAAGTCCTCTTAGATCTAATAAAAACTTGGTGTGGATTATGAAAGAGAAATGGAGTAAGATGAAAAGTTCAGTAACCACTTTGTGGAGGAAATTAATCTTCGTTTGTATTTAAATTGCTTTCCTAGAGTTCTTTAGTGCAGGAGTTTTTACCTTCACTTATAGGAATTGCTCTTTACTCAAACTAAAAAATTATATCTTTCCATATTTTAAACACGTATTAAAAAACATTATTCTATGCCTCCTTTAAAGTATGGGATATCGAATTTATTTTTGGAAATTTTAACTTAGATTTTTATTGTATGTATACATTGTTGGTGTTGAAATAGATATTCGTTTTTACAATAATCAATTTAACGTCACGTATTGCCGAATCTTGCTATTTGTTCTGTTTTAAAAATAGAAACTTAATGAAAAAGTTTGAATTCTTTGTTAAAAATGTTTTTTTATTTTCACCGGTAAAAGCCCATCAGCTGAATTTAAATAAACAGTTCTTCTTTTTTTATCAACGAAGTAAAAATAAATTGAAATGAGAGTCACTTCTTTGTCGCGGTGAAAATATTTTCAACTGAACCCAATAACGTTAAGTAAGTCGTGCTCTACGGTCGGGCACGTTTTTTTCCCTTCATTTTAATTTGATTCCCTAAATTGTCTGAAACGTGGTGAAGCTATTAAAATGTCTGATTAATCACCTAAAGTTAAATTGTAGATGTAATCCTGTCTGTCGGAGACAAAATATATTAGCTAGTATACGCCGCCACGTGCGTGAGCACGTTCGCGGCGAGCCATCTGCTGCGGACTGTTCGTGCTGCGGGCTCTGATCCAGAATGGGCGGCCACCCAAAAACGGGGCAAATATTCGAACTTTTTGGGGGTCTATACATTTGTCCCCTTCGCGGTCGAGGTCGCGGGCCCTTGGTGCGCCGAAGCAAAAGCTTTCATCAAGGCATTAGGGCGACGCTTGAGAAATAACGGCATGGACCCCCGCTCCGCGTCGTACCTGGTGCAGCACGTTTCGCTGGCGATCCAACGTGGAAACGCCATCAGCGTCATGGGCAATTTCCCACCGGGTACGACTTGGGGTGGTTTGTTTGACTAGGGCGCAAGCCTTTATTAATTTTATTGATTTAAGTTATATTAAGAAATAATTGTATGAAATGGACTGAAGCATTATAAATTAATCTAGTATCTACTTACCTTGTGCATTGAGCTCTGTAGCAGCTTTAGCAAGTTCTTTGCTAGCAACAGCTGATGAGCAGCTTGGTCTCCATCCAGTGGGCGGTTGGCCACTTGAAGACCTTTTGTTCGATCCTCCAGAACAATACCCGGAACTAGCTGTATCACAGCTCACATTTACAGACTTCCTCGGACTCGCTTCTTTACTAGGACAGATATCTCCTATAGACATCACTACTTCTCCTCCAAACTCAGTTTCTTCTGGACATTCAGTGAACGTACTGTAATTCGGACTTATATCCGATGGCCTTCTATCAGGATGAAGGTAATGCGAGTGATGAGCTGAATGGGACGTGTGTTTTATATGGACAGAATTTAGAAGTATATTCGAGGACGTCCGAGTTAAGGCTTCTCTTTGTCTGATAGCTTCTCTAAATATTCGACAATACATGGATATCATAACCAAACTTGGTATCCAAAACGAAACGCTTGAGGATACTATTGCATACACCATGTTGACTTTAAACATGCAAACATCTGGGTTGGCTTTTTTGAATTCTCGATGGTGTTCTGTAGTGTACCATCCCATGAAGATGGGGACAAAGCTGATGAAGGCCGGCCAAAGCCAAACATTCGCAAGCATGAAACAGACAGTTCTATGTGTCATAGTGACTGGATACTCCAGTGGCCGGACGATAGCGTAATACCGGTCGACGGAGATACAGCAGAGATGCAGAATGGAAGCGCTTGAGAAATAAACATCGAGAGAGTTGAATATATCACAGACTATAGGCCCGAATAGCCAGACGTCGGTTAGTTCGGCGCTGGCGTTGAATGTCATCGCACAAAGGGCAACGAGCATATCAGCGACGGCAAGACTGACAACGTAGTAGTTAGTGAGGACGCGTAGTTTCCTATGGCGATGAACCGAGATGATGACCAGAGCGTTGCCAAAGAGCGCGCCGAAGATAATGATTGCGAAGACGAGGCCCTGAAACAAATACAAAAGTATTACCTACTGTTATTTTTAAGGTTCAGAATCTTTGAAAATTAGCTCTGATATGGTTATTTGTGATTGTTTTTTAACATAAAGCTCTCAGTGAGATATGTAGTTAATTTGCAAGAAATCTGTTCGAAAAGTTATGCTCGTCTTGGCAATTGATACAAGTTAAGTGACTGAAAATTATAAGAAGTTCTTTTTAAAGTTCGAGTGAATGGATATCTTTTAAGTGAGCTTGTTACATCGACCACATCTTCTTCTCTGAGCTAGATTGTGGTCAAAAGTGAACCCATTCATTATAAAAAAGGTGGTTCTAGACTTCAGAATAAAGAAGATGGAGCAACGATGGCCCAGCAAGTTCATCCAGAGACTTTCTCAACCTAGATTCAATTCAGAAATACAGTCGCTAGTAAAAATCTTTATTTTTGGGCTTTTTCTTCTTATCGGTGTGGCGTACTTGGCTAATCCTGGTGTCAGAGTTTTCAAACCACACAATGGTCTCTGACTTGGTTTTAACGACTGTAGTCAATCGACAACAGTCGAAATCGACAGCTAAACGTGTCCTCCGAAGCACGGAAACGCTTGTGATAAATTGCAACTTTATTCACCCATTAGGTTCTCTGTCTCTGTGTACGTTGCTCAACTTCACTGATCGGTTGAGATCAGAGAGCGTCCTTGGGCTATGGAACGCTTGGGTCATGATATATAAAACAGACATCTGTGCGAATGATGGTATATAAAACAAGTGTTGACAACTTACTTTGAGTATGAGGGTAAGGGTGTGTTCCCATGGGTGATCGGGCGCGGCAGCAGAGGCCAGTGTTGAATGCAGCTCGTGCAACAACGTCGACTCCGTGCCGCGCCCGCGTGCTTCTACCTCGCTCCGAAAAGCGCCATCTAAAACAAATAAAAAGAATCTTTCAACTCTTCCTTTTCAACGTTTGCTTGTTTTGTAAATATTCTTCAATTTCGCCTGAATTCAATTTTTTCATGTGGAGAACGCTTAACTAGTAGCTCGAGCAATATGGCGACAAACTCGCTAGGCTGACGCTGAAATGTCACTTTGATTGCGCGAGAGCCCTGCGCAAAGGCTTGCTCACCCTCTGGCGTTATCAATGTTGATATTTTAACATAGGACCGCGGCGTATTACGCGCGCTATCACCATCGTACTCGAGCTGCTGGTTTTGAACATAACTATAACGGGTTCTTATCAAAAACCGGGTCGGGTAAAAATAAAACAACCGCGAAAATCGTAACCGTCAGTTAACCTCTACTAACTAAATGTTACGAAGCCTTTTAATAGCTCATGATTTAGAATTCTTAACAATGAGTTCATTAAGTGACATTAAGTTGGTTTCATTGTTTAACTAAGTCTAAACAAAATTAATTTCAGAAATCGCTTTAAGGTTACTAAAAGTTTTAAGTGTTCCTAATACTAAAAATTTCTTAAAACCTGTTTTTACCATTTCATTTTTAAAATTAACTGTTAGCGGTTGTATAAATTGCTTTTTAATTTCGATGTAGAACACATTCCTTAATAACAGCAATTATTTATAAAAAAATGTTACCTATCTAGAGAATGTGGCTTGAAATATTCAATACTTCCCTACCTTTCTTATCGTGTTACCTTATCTTCCTTGCTTACGCTTTAAAAAGCCTGTTACTTGGTTTTATGACTACAGTCAATCGACAACAGCCAGAACCGCCGGTTTAATATAAAATATTGCTTATGGACACTATGGTCACATAAGTGTTGTAAGTTACGTAACCTGACTGATCAATTTATTCAATTCAATTCAAAGTATTTTTTGCAAATCTCATTAGGTGTAAGGTTCCTAATAATATCCAGATTGCAGAAATATTTTATACTAGCTTTTCGCCTGCGGCTCCGCCCGCGTGGACTACAGGTTATATCGTGCCCAACTGTGGGATAAAATGTAGCCTATATCCTTTCCCAGGCTCTAATCAATCTCTGTACCAAATTTCATCAAAATCAGTTCAGTAGTTTAGGCGTGAAAGACGGACAGACAGACAGACAGACGGATAGACAGACAGAGTTACTTCCACATTTATAATATTAGTATGGATAATCTATTACGTACTAAAATATTATTATTAAATAATTCTTTTTTTTTCTACCTATTACAGCTAGTCTAATTTATATATAAAAGTTTCTGGGACTTATGGACATCAATAATGTTTAGGTGTTTATGAAATAAATGTAGGTGGTATTTCATTATATTTTTAAAGAAATTAGGATAATAATTGTATATTTTAATGGACATCGAGCACCATTGAGTTACGAGCGATTCAATCTTAATAAAAAGTCTGTATTGAAACACACTCGAGTCCAGTCTACTTACTCTAAATTCTCACAAGATAATTTCTTACTGAAGCAGCTAAGGGGCTGTCCATGTACTACGACATTTGAAATTGAGGGGCGGGGGGAGTCGGATCTGCGGAAGGTGGGCAAATGACGTGCAAGGAGGGGGAGTCTAACTTAAAGTTGATATTATCTTTAAAGGTACGAATTACCTTTAAAGATAATATGTGAAAGATTATAACACATCGCATCACACTTCATCATATACAACTTTAAATTTTAATGATTGTTCTCCCGTCACGAGGGGGTTCAGTAGCGTTATTCGAGCAACTTTTACTATGAGAACACACGTGAAATTTCGAAAAAAAATTCGACTTCCCATACAAAGTTCACTAGCTGGGCCGGACAATTTGTATGGAGAGTCGAATTTTTTTTTCAAGGTTTCACTAGTGTTCCCATAGTAAAAGTTGCTCGAATAACGCTACTGAACCCCCTCGCGACGGGAGAGCAACCATGAAAATTTCAAGTTGTATACTTATAATATTATAAAGGTGAAAGGTTGTGAGTGTGTGTGTGTGTTTGTATGTTTGTTAATTTTTTACGTTCAAACGGCTGAACTAATTTAGATAAAATTTGGTATGGAGGTATCTGGATACACATAGGCTGCATAATTTTCCCTATTCCAAATCCAGGGCAGAAATCTATATAGTTAAAATATCAGCAGATAGTAAAAGTATTAATTTAACGTTCGGCATGCGTCGCAAAAACCCGGCGGTCAGTGCCTTCAGATCAAAACAAAGTCTTGTACGTTTTGGTAATTGTTATATATTCTTCTTACCATAAAACCTCCTTGATGTACAACCTGACTGTTCTGCATTTTGGATGTGACAATGTCACTCAGTAAAATACCATGAATTCGATATTACATCAAGACATTTCACAGAGGGAAAAAGGGTCCAAGTCTGGTGCTATGCAAACCCTAACCGCAAATGGGAGTTTGGCACAGTGACCCGCAGGCTGGGACGCCTGCGCTATACGATCACCACGGATGGAGGTGAAGTCTGGCGCCGGCACATAAACCGGATGCTCCCTGCCCCACTACTGGTGCGGCCGCAGATCAGAGTGAATTAAGGGGGAGAACTTGTTATATATTCTTTTAACCATCAAACCTCCTTGATTTACAACTTAACTGTCCTGCATTGAATGTGACAACGTGACTCAATAAAATTTGGGAATATAAAAGTAATGATATAATTATTCATTAGAAGGGTCAAAAATGTGCAATAATCGATGACGTAATATATGTATGACCCCTAAACAAATAGCCTCCCTGAGACATGCTGAAGCAGCGCAATTTATCTTTCCTCCTCCAGTAAATTGCAGTAGCCATTTGAAATTCAAAACTGGATTTCCATTGCTTTACATTCTACAGAATGAACCTCTAGAATGGACCACTGCAGGTGTTACTTGATACCTCGTTTGTTCATTATGAAGCATTTATGAACCCTTACTGACCTAATGGATCCATCATTATTATTTCTATATCCTTTAGAATTTAAAAACTTCTTCCCTTCCTTTTCATGTAGGTAAATTTGGTGTCAGAATTTTCAAACTGCTGACTTGGTATAACGACTGTAGCTGGTCGAAAACAGCCGAGACCGACGGCTTGACGTGCCCTCTGAAGCACGAAAAATCTTAATGTATAAAACAAAGTCGGGTTCGTTCGAACACTTCTAACTCGAGAACGGCTGGACCGATTTTCATATTTTTTGATTTGTTGTGTTTGTTTCCGTCCCGAATAGCAGAAAAACTAACATTGAAAAATTTACAAAAAGTTCTCACGGGAACAAAGTCCGGACGGAAAGCTAGTTATTTATAAATTACTATTTTGGTCACCTGTCAAGTTTCCTGCCCATGTGTATATACGTGCTAAACCTCATCAACAAGCGATTCAGATCTTTAGAAAATGTTGCAACTAGTTGATCGTTTGCTTCTTTGTAAATCTTCTTCAATTTTCAACTAAAGGAATACGAAATTCACTTAATATTGGGTATAAAATTTGCAGTAAAATAACATAAGAAACTTTAGAAGCCTTAGCTTCATAATTGTGCAAACTAAACAACTTTAAAAAATTCTAAGAAATACGTAAAGTTGTTCAGTTATATCAAGGAACCTATTTTGTTTCTCGAGTTGGCGTGGAAAATATTTTACGTTTTATATCCAGAAAAAAGCTAATGTTCTCACGACAGAACACATCTATCAAATGTAACCTTTGTTACAGCGTCTTTCTAGCGCTATTTTTGTTTCATATTACTTTGTTGTAAAGGCTGTTGGTTTTCCATACGTAAATAAACAGATTGATCTAGAGACCCATATAAAATAAAATAAAATAAAAATAAACGCTAACAGTCAAAGGCTAACACTAAAGTTTTCACTTGTGTCGTGGGCCCCTCGGAACATACGTAAAGACATACAAAAACCACCCATGGCCCGAGAATAAACATTTGCTTTTTACACAAATATTTGCCCCGACTGGGAATCGAACCCAGGACCCGTCGATCAAGAGACAGCTCCCTATCACTCGACAAACCGGCCGTCAAAAAAGCAGGTTTTATGAGCAACAGCGAATAGTCCAATTTATAAATAGCTGTGGTTGTACACAAAAGATTCATAATCTCTAGGCGCAACCGGTAACCGGTAAAAATAGCCATTCAAATAAAATCTTCTTCTTCATATGATGGGTAGGTAGTCAAAGGACATTATTAAGTAATTGGTTCTTTTTTGTGTGGAGAGGTGTGTAGAGTCATAACATCTTAATACTCCAAAATCGCATCCTTACCTGCTGAAGCGGTGCACCTCGCTGATCAAAGGACGAAGTTCTGCCGCATTACAACCCTAAAAGGGTTTCTTTAATTGATAATGGGCCTTTTTATTATTCGAAAACGGCACGGCATAATTGTGTTACCATTGCCTCCTACGTATTAGTGATATAAGAAGCTAGAAACATAAAGGGGAAAGAGTAATATAAATTTTGCAGTGCCTTGCCGTGCCGTTCGAATTATAAAAAGGCCCATTGGCAACTTCGCCCTTCTCTATTTTAATACTCACTAAAATACTCTGACATTGGCAAAATGACGAAAATCGTGGACACCATTTTATCAAGGATCGAACTGGTTCCTAAACGTTACAAGAACTCTTTAATATCTCAAACCAATATAGCTGTCAGTGACGTGAATACGTAAATAAGCAAAGGTGTTTTATTCAAATATGTTCTTTCTATCATTGGTTCCTGTACTACTTTATATTCAGATTTACTTGTACGCATTCGTTCGTCGTCCTATCTTCCATTGGAGCATTTGTAACATTCCGAATAAATGGACCATCGAGGTAAGCCTCTTGTAGAGCCTGTGCTTCCACAAACGATGAGAGTAGACCGTCGCATTATTTTTTATGGATTCCTTAAAAGAAGACAATTTCTGATATTTTTTTCGAAGAAATTCGCTGATGGCATGTCTTTTAGCCCTCTTTGTGTCTAGAACCGTAATTACTTATTGTGGTACTTTATGAAGATGATGTCGGTTGCTATCTTGGTTTAATATGCGGCGATCATCTTAATTTGAGTTGGTATTTAGGTTAACGGGCCAGTTTCGAGACGTCCCAATATGCTAATGGCGGGCCATCCAAAATTACGATCTAGATTGGATTTTCGGATAACCTTAAGCACATTGTATATTTACAGACTAGTGTCCCGCTCGGGGCTTCTTTCCCGTGGGAATTTGGGAAAATTATGTAGCCTGTGTTACTCTGGGATAATGTAGCATTCTAATGGTGAAAGAATTATTAAAATCGGTTCAGTAGTTTTTAGTTTATTCGCTACATACAAAAATACAAATCTTTCCTCTTTATAATATTAGTAGGTATAGATACATTAGTTACATTTTTAAAATGCTTACCCGCATGAGGGATATTCACAAATAATTTATAGGGTAATAAAAATGTTAGGCTGGGGTTGTGGGTTCAAGTCCCAATCGTATTCAACATTTTTCTTTCGCTAAAAATTATTAGTGACATGGTAGTTACGTCCTTATTCTTTGTCGTAATTCATCAATGAATAGTTTGACTATACAGTATTTGAAATATTATAGACATGTTCTTGTACCTATACCTACTCTTAAAAAAATTCAGTGCATTATAAAACTCAGTTAACTTTGAAATGTTGATTTTAAATGATCCCAAGAATGAGAGGCAGAAAATTAAATCACTCTAATATTTTTTTATACAGTTAATTTTGCATCTACAGACTTGATGTTCGTACCCTTGTCTTATTACATTTAATATTATTATTACTTATTTAACCTTTTTAACACATTTACATCACTCTAATATTATAAAGGCTGAAGTTCGTGAGTGTGTATGTGTCTGATTGTTCTTCACGCTCAAATAGCTAGAACAATTTTCATAAAATTTGGTATGGTGGTAGTTGACACACTGGATTAACACATAAGTCACACAATTTTTCCAAATTCCCACGGAAACGAAGCCCGGGAAAAAAGATAGAAGGTTAACAAGCTTATAACTTTTTTAATATAATGTAATTTCAATGCAATAATTTTGGATTCTGGAAAGTTTAAATGAGTACCTAAAGTAGCAAAAACATGTTATAAGCCAGTTCCAAAACCTATTACCGTTTTTCCTTCATTAAAGTTCAGTCCCAAGTTGTGGAAGTGAGTCTTTCAAAGAGAGAATAACCGCAACGTTTGCCACTAAGCTTTCGACATCAGTGCAACTTCTAGCTTCAAGCTTTAGTTCAGAGTGAGGCTTGAGAATCAGCGAGAAAAGACCTAGTTTTGTTTAAACACAACAAAAATATTTTGTCCATTTAAGTTTCCTTTTTGTAGAGTCGCTGAGAATTATTGGAACCGATGAATATTATTAAAGGTAAGATAAAGTTTTTACCGAAAATATTATGTTTTTTTTTTTAAATAAACGTAACCCACCAAAAGAGGAAACCACCAAATATTATTATGTATTTTAAAATATCATATTTGAAATATTATGTATTTTTTTATTTAAAAAGCGTTTATTTCATCGTAGCTGAGTGCTACCCTTTTGCACAGGACGTCACAATAAAGAGGACTCACTCGTAATTTAGTTAACTATATTTATATTTATTTATTTCTTGTCTTTTTTTTATTTATTTCGTTTTATATAGATTTTAAGTTCTTTTTTTTTGTCTGTTGTTTGTTGTGTTTTTCTAATGTTTTGTGTTGTGATGTCCTGAGTAATAAATAGTTATCTATCTATCTATCTATTTATCTATCTATCTTATTATGTTCAAAGAAGCTTTAACTTTAATGAAGCCTTTATCTAAACGCTCAGCTACTCTGATATGTACTGCCAAATTATGGGCATCCATTCTGTAGTTTAAACTGATGCTTCAGAGCATCACATGTCAGTACATCAATTCAATTCTGTGAAAAATGCCGCCTACAGTTGTGACTTTGCCAATGTCTGAGTATTTTATTCAAAATTAAAATGTAAAGAGGTGAAGTTGCCAATCAAATAAATAAACCTTTAAAATTGTAGTACGTCAGAGCCTCGTCTGTTGATGAGCAGGGTGCACCGCTAGCAGGTGAGGATGACTATTTTGGAGCACTAAGATAACGCTACACACTCAAAGGCCCACACTAAGGTTTTCCCTTGTGTCGTGGGTCCCTCGGAACACACATAAAGACAAACACAAACACCCATGACCCGAGAACAAACATCTGCTTTTCACACAAATGTTTGCCCCGACTGGGGATCGAACCCAGGACCCGCCGATCAAGAGGCAGCGTCACTACCACTCGACCAAACCGGCCGTCAAACTACGATGTTATCTTATGACCCCACTTAACCGTCAGTACATCTTACTCGTGTGCTAAAGCTAAATAGATAACAGTGACGGTTATTATAGGTATCGGTCGGATGTTAATCGTAAACTCTCAAGAGTCATGACATTAATTTCTAAGTCATTCAACAGTAAAATCTCATGACTTTTTTAGTTAACGATACAAGTGTGTTAAGTTATGTGTATCGTAAGCCCACTTGAAGCAGGCAAAGCGGTGGTTTTCAGGGGTTTTAGTTCCATATTACTTAATGCGAGAATAAGTTTAACGTTTTTCAATGATTTATTTGCATAAATTAAAACAGTTGAAACAACATATTTCTGACTTGCAGTCAAATCAGCTACTTTTCATTGCGTCATAAATTTTTGTCAGCATATTATTTACTTTTATCTAACTTTTCATGTTTTTTTTTTAATGAAAAATTATGCTTTGAATAATAAAATATCGATTATAGCAGAATTTAATTATCTGAGAGACCGCCCATATTGGCGATTATAGTTTAAATTAATTTTAACTTTTCTTAAATTACTTACGTCACATTTTGGCTACATAATAAAAATATAATAAATCATTTACTTTAGGCTCTGCCTATAAATTAAAATCAGATACATCCAATACATACAAAACAAAAACACATGACATAACACTTTGCAGACATATTATGGAACTATTTCCAAGGACTGTATAGTAAATGGTATTTTTTGTTTAAGAAAACTTTTGAAGAATCTCGGATGCAGTGTTACAGGACTTACATAATTTATTCCAACATTATCATAATTACTTACAATGGATGTCAAAAATGTCAATGAGTAATGTTTTAAACAATCCATACTAATATTATAAATTCGAAAGTAACTCTGTCTGTCTGTCTGTCTGTCCGTCTTTCACGCCTAAACTACAGAACCGATTTAGATGAAATTTGGTACAGAGATAGATTAGAGCCTGGGAAAGGACATAGGCTACATTTTATCCCACAGTTGGGCACGATATAACCTGAAGTTCACGTGGGCGGAGCCGCGGGCGGAAAGCTAGTAAAAAAATAATTAGTGTACCTAATAAGTATAAGTGGGTTTTTAATCACAGAGCATTTTTAATACGCGCTAATCTCTACTTCAAGAGTGAGTTAAAATACAAATTCATTTTAATTAGGTTGGACGGGAAAAATGTGAAAGAACTAAAAAATTAAATTAACTGTGGCAAAGTAAGTAAAAAAAGTAAAACGATTTGTTAGGTTTTTCACATACGTCCCGCCACTTTTATAGCTTCTTTTATAAAGCTCTTTGGCGACAAAGTGAGGTTGGTTAACAGCGAACATTTATGAACGAAACTGTTGATTTTCCTGAAAATTACACGTCGTACCTGTGAGATTTTTTATCATTAGCTTGTGAATATAAGAAAAAAAAATACAGTTTGAACGTTACAACACTACTCACTCAAAGGTCTACACTAAGGTTTTACCTTGTGTCGTGGATCCCTCGGAACATACGTAAAGACAGACACAAACACCTATAACTCGAGAGCAAACCCAGGACCCCTCGTTCAAGAGACAGAGCCACTACCACTCGGCCAAACCACTTAGGTAGGTCAAGTTATATAAGGGACAGCTTAGCAAATGCTTATATGGTGGAACCTGCCCATAACTAAAGTCAGATATACGTAATATTTTTTTCCCGAAAACGTCGACTAATGGAGTTTTAATTATTTAACTACATTAGTGCTACACGATTTACCGTGAAACCGCACTCGCGCGCCCTTAACGCTGTGTTGTTGTCGAATGCGAATTAAATTAAGAATTATTTATTCGGAGGAAAACTCCACTGGAAAATTATTCAGAGTTGGTTTGAACTAAGGGTTTCAGTTTTTGCTAAAATCACGTATGAAGACAATCCATATAATATTTTTCAATTTTATTGATGCTACACAGGGAGTGAAAAAAAAATTAGAATGTACAGTCAACAACACATCAGGTTACCACAAACTGTAAAATTTTCCCAATGGATAGTAAACTCTGATGCTTGGAGATAAAATTGAAAATCGATCGAATAAATTTGACAGTTTTGTATAGCATGATGTGCTATTGACACTGTACTAGCTGCCAAGTCTTCACATGCATACTGTTAAAGTCAGTAAGTGGGACGGGATTTGATGTATTACGGGCGAAAGGCTGAAAACCTCATGTTGTATTTAATAAACCTAGGGATTTATGTCAAACGTGGCATTAAGTGATTCTAGAACCACTGATGCTCTGCCTACCCCGATAGGATCACAGGCGTGAGCGTATGTATGCATGTTATTATTCCCTAAAATGTTATACTAAATTACAGTATTATATAACTCTTGTGGTTTTGTTTGCGATTACCCACTATGATTTTAGAGTGTTTTTACCACCATTAATTAATTATGCATTAAATTAATGTAAATTAATGGTCAAATAAATATTTTTTTTGACAGATAATGTCTTGTAGGCTAGATTAAAAAAAAAGTCTTTCTGGATAGAGAAGTAGTCTCTGAATAATAATTTACTTTAGACAAAATAAATAAAATAATTTTCCACGTTAAAAACGTATGAGTCACCGACTTCAGTCCCAAAAACAGTTATCACAAATAATATATCTAGTATTTTTTGTGTGAGTGTGCAATAAAGTATATTTGATTTGATAACAGAGTAAAAACAAAATCCAGCAATGCACATTGCATTCTTCCAGCGGCACGGTGTGGGGCACGGTTTCGCGGTACATTGCGTAGTGCCAATGTAGGCAAATAAGAAAACCTCTTGACTTTCCCGGGAAAATTAATTACAATACCTATAGAGCCTTCTTATAATTTAAGTATTTGCTAAGCTGTCTCTTACTCAGGCAGAAAAATCACAATTTATATGTTAAGCTTTCACTGCAGCAGCCGAAAACATAAAATTGGACTGAAAAATAAGTGTCTGTTGGCAAGAATGAAAGTACGTGGGGCCTGGGCCCCTATTCTGTAACTTAAGTTGTGTGTCGATGGAATGGTTGCTATTTTATCTGTTCAGGTGGCAAAATTGAGAACTATCCACAACTAATGACGGCTGCTTCGACAGGTGGCACCACCACCTACTGAATTTTCAGTTGTCAGGTAGTTTGCAACTTTAAGTTCGGTTGACGTTGGCGCTGCTGGTCAGGGTGGTTGTCAGCAAGTATATGAAAATTAAATAGTTCTCAATTTCGTCACGTGAACAGATAAAATAACCTCCACTCCATTGACACACAACTGAAGTTACAGAATTGGGGCCCTGTTCTACGGCACTTCGAGTGATTTACGAGTTGAGAACGTGCCTGCCGAAGGTATTGGAAATAAGGCGCTGTTTACACACAAGCGACGTGGCGGTCAGAGCAACGTAAAATGAATCTTAATAGCTATGGACCAAAGGTTTTTTGCCGAAAATAGAAGCACGTTGACGGAGTGACGGACGATATGGCGAACCTGACCAACCCTCTGGCATCAGAATTTCTAAACCGTCAAAATGACCTCTGATTTGGTAGAAAGACTGTAATCAATCGACAATAGCTGGGACCGACATGCCCTCCGAAGCATAAAATAAAATAAATAAAATAAAATAAAATGTTTATTTTCTTTAAGATACATTTTTAAATGTGACAGGATGCCGATGTCCCTCTTTAGGCTTACAAAGCCTGTGTTGAGAGAAACCGCTCTTCCTTATTTTGTAAACAAGTTTAGAAAAACTATGTTACCTACTAACAATAACAAACTTATAACACCCCTCTTTTTGCGTCGGGGGTTAAAAAGGATACAAAAAAGAAAAATAATAAGTAAGTAATAATTTACAAAAAGTACCTAAAAGCGCGTGCAACGAGTGCGTGCGAGTGTGTGTAGTGTGTTAGTTTGTGAGTGAGTGTGTGCGTGTGTATGTGAGTTTGTGAGTGAGTGTGTGCGTGTGTATATCTGTGCAAGTGATTGTGTGCGTGTGTGTATGTGTGTCTCAGTATTTTGTATCAATGGAAGTGTAACAAGGACGCATTAAAGTACCCACAAGTAATAGTTCGTTAATCTTTTAATAGATTTTCAATATCCACATACGATTTTGTTGCTAACCAGATAAGTAGTAGTTTTTTGGTTTCCGATTTAGTTTTAGTATATATCTCCAACTCTTTATTTGCAGTATTAAAGACATGAACCACGCGTCTACTAAATTGTCTTGCCGCAAAAGTAGTCTTAGTTTTTGATCGTTCAGCAACATCATGTTTCCTTCTTTTTTTTAGGATATCAGGGTTGAAAGGTAAATCTCTATGCAGTCTCAATGTACTAAACAGTACATATAATTTGCGTACAGATAGAAGTTTAGATAGCCGATAAAGATCTTCTGTTGGATGTAGCCTGTTTTTAAAATACATAATTTTTATCAAATTTCTCTGTGCCCTTTCAATGTCTAAGAATCGAGTTTTTGCTGCGCCACCCCATATTGGAATACAATATGTGATTATAGACTGAACCAGTGCCATATATATTTCTCTAAGAATATCCCTTTGTGATTGCAAAGGTTCGGTTACACTTGGAACCACGAATCTAAGCGTTTTAAATATCCACACCATCTTTCTAATTCTAAGGATGACATGTTCCAGGTGTGAATACCACGAGAGTCTCTGATCCACAAATACGCCAAGGTACTTGGTCTGTTTGACTTTTTTTATATCTGAACATGTGCATGTACCGGCGAAAGATAGAGTGCAGTAAAAGCTATGTATCCTTAATCTAAAATCAGCATGAGGCTGTGTATTATCATAAATACTGAAACAAATGTAGTTGGTCTTGTCTGTGTTCAGGGTAAGTATATTATTATGCAGCCACCTTCTCATTCGTCTCAGACCAAGTTCAGCTGTCTCACCCATCTCCTTCCAAGTATCAGCTGAGAATACGACAGCAGTGTCATCTGCATACGAAAATGTTTGGGCATTTTCGATCCGCATTTCGCACAAATCGTTAATGTAGATCAGAAACAAGGTAGGACCAAGGACGCTTCCCTGTGGCACGCCATACGACACCACCTCGCTTCCACCAGTTGAGTTTCCGACCTTAACTTTCTGCTGTCTGTCCGATAAATAACTTTTAAGCAGACTCAGAGGAGCTCCCCTTATTCCAATCTTCTCGAGTTTGTGCATAAGTATGGGAACAGAAGCATGGATTGTCACTGTTCTTACTAGCATCTTAATTTGGCTATTATTTTAATTAATGGCGTCTCAATAGTGGAAATGACGATGGTGGCCATTTTATCCGTTTAACTGGGGAAATCTAGAAAGATTTGTATCAAAGAAATCTTTATTTATTGACAGAAGTCGGCAAGCAATTTGGATGTTTATATTCAACTTTTCATAGCCAAAATAGGTCGGGAACAAAGAAAAATTTTTAGTAACTATTGATCCGCACAACTGACCCATTTGTTTGTAAAATCGGTATTTTAATTAATTTGAAGGCTGTTACCCAACTTGATCGGTATTATATAACAAAAAGGATATTATTGTTATTTAGTAAACCAACTGTTTAGTATTTAGTAACGTGGCGTTACGGATCTCATAGAAATTTTACTAAAACCTACTGACAAGATGTAGAGGCATGTGCTGATGATTAGACAGCTCACCAACTTTTTGTAATCGGCTGAAAGTTTTTCTAATTGAAAATAGTTTCTATAATCTCAAAGAGTATTTTGAATGATATAATAAAGTATAGGCATAAGTTCTAATAAGCACCTAGTTATTATAAGTTGCAATGCCCTTACAGGGTTTATGTGTGCTCTAGTTTATATTGTAAGACCCATTGTACACCACATAAAGCAATAAACGATTATGATTATGATTCTAATCAGTAAACTTAGTCAAGGCTTACAATTGAAACTAAGTAGGTACCTATTATACTAAACTTTTATTTTTAATAATTAATATTTGGACCACCCGCTTCTGTTTTACCTATTTATTATTTCTCCTTTACCCCAAGGTTGCTTGGAAGAGATTGTTTTTCAGCAATAAGGCCGCCCTTCTGTTTACTTTCTTGTCTCTGTTTGTTTTTGTCTGTGTTCTATTTATGTGTGTGCTAATAAAGAGTTAAATAATAAATAATAATAAAAAGAAAATAATCCCTTAAGCTTAATATAACTTTTCTAAGGTTAAAACTAAAGCTTTATTTTATTACTGATATACGAGAATCCAGAAAAAGAAAAATTAGAAGTAAGATAAACGAGATATTATCAGAATCTCTCGTGAAAGAATTTGTTAATCTACATCCGTCTATTTCTATCATTGAATTTATTACGAGTTCTATTTCAACACATTCGTAATACTTAATTGTCAACTGAACAAATGAAATGAAATGGAATCATATTTATAGCTAAAATTAAATCTACGATACAATGTCGTGTGAAAGCTCCAGTAGTTTCACGGGAAGTGGGCGGTAATTCTAATGCATTATGCTTAAGGCAGACTACACCTACGTACACCCAGACAAAGTCCAATCTAACTTACTTTGCCTCTGCACTGTAACATGTTTTGGTCCATACTTTAAGTTTAAGCCTTTAAAAGCTACATACATACATAAGCTCACGCCTTTGTACCATTGGGGTAGGCAGAGACCACAGATTGCCACTTGCTACGATTCAAACACACCTCTTTCGCTTCCTTTACATTCGTAATTCGCTTCATACATGCTTTAAAGGCAATACATTAAGAAAACGGGAAGTACAATTTCCCGTCATCGTCACCATCGGCCCATATACGTCCTCACCAAGGGGGGGTTTAGGCCATAGTCCAATAGACTGGCCTCATGCGGGCTGGTGGACCGCGTGCCTTTCAAAAACTTTCTGAGACATGTTGAGCAAGTAATAATTAACGAAAAATCCGTATAATCCGTGTAATCCGTTTGTTGTATTTGAAAAAAACAATTTAGCGGTACAGGCTCGAACCAGTATTTGAATCCATAACCAACTTTTTTCTTTAACCAACTGGGCTATCACCGCTCCTCGATGTACCGTAAATAGAAAAAGAAACGGGTTGCACTCCGGGAGTGCCGGCAGAAGTGAAAACTTGAACATTAACGTTGTGCATTAATATGGAAATAAAACAAAATACACAAAAAGAGTCCATTTTTCTCTCAGAACTTGAACCCTCGACCAACTCGACCCTCGCTTACAATCTGGCAACTTTTCCACTCGACCAAACTGTCTACTTTCGCACTATGTGCGAATAATCGTTGACATAGTTGACCTCTGTCACAGAGATAATTTTACCATAGGGCTGCCATCCGTCCGGGTTTCCACCCATACTTCAAAGTACACAACGCTGCTTAAGACGTTTTCACTTCAAAAAAGGTGGCAATCCTATCCTACGCATTTTCGATCAGGGTCACGTGACATCTGACGATCTGACGCGAGTTCATCGCGAGTTTAACATTTTTTCTCCATATTAAAAGTGCTCATCGCCGCTAAAGAAGTTTTCACTTCAAAAATTCCGATTGTTTACACTCGAATATTCGTAATTCATCTAGCGGATCTGCATCGATCGGGAGGATGAATGCGCTACCGGCTGGCTCAATTTTGGACCACATCCAAGATTCCTGTATGCCAAAGAAGGGTCAGATAGTGACCTTCAGCCAGCTGTTGCCGATCGATACAATCTCTGATTATGGCTTAGCCTTATCGTATTAATATGCATTAAATGGGTTAAAGCTTGTCTTGTGCTCGGATGTGTAGGGAAACTTCAAACTTCGCAGCGGAAATTGAGTTTATGTAACAGCCCACACAACTTTAGAAATCTCTTAAATCGACATTAAATATTAAAAATAATCTAAATTTGTACCGCAATTTGTACCTATATTTTCCAGAGCGACCATCTGGGCAATAATTTACAAACTTTTGACATTAGTGTGACCTTTATATTTTTAAATTGTATCTTTATGAGCAGCCGTATCAAAACTCGACACTTTTTAAAGAAAGAAAGTGTAAAATACAAATTACTTTATAAAGAAATGATCACAGAAACCACTATACTAATAATTTCAACACTTGACCGGTTAAATCTTTAGTAAAGTTTTGAACGCGTAGAGGTATTAAATCGAAATTCATATCAAATACTCAGGTCTATGATACCTTTAAGCAGGTTTTTATGAAACCCTCGGTTTGCGAGTCCGACTCGCATTTGGCCGTTTTTTTATAAATAAGATGCACTTTCTGCTCATAATTTTGCAATTCAAAAGCTCTTCCATTATCAGACTTAACTCAATTTTGGTTATCCCTGATGGATAGTTAATAAACTTCCTAAGCTCACATCTATAGGATCCAATCTCTTTGTTGGTGGAGATTAAAACATATTGGTTGGAGATGGTGAAATGATTGATGTGAAATTTGTAGCACTGAAATTGGCATCAAAGATAGTATCATTGTGGAATGAGATCCATTGTTAAGTGTATTGGAAATTATATAGACGAAATATTGTAGAACTGTTAGGTAAAGTAAATGAAACCTTTGATTATCGTTGGTTATAATCTGTAGAAATCGTTATTGGGTGGATGAACGATCAAAGAAATTAATGAGTTTTGTGAAAGAAGATTTGAGTAAAAAAGAAGTGAACGTGGGCATGACTGCTGATAGAAAAATTAAGGAATTAATAAGTTCCACAAGCCACAAATAAAATGGAAACAAGGCACGTGAATGATTACTGCTGGTTGTAAAATAAAATGTTGGAGGGTATTTTAAAACGTCGTCATGAGTGCGATTAAACTTTTCTTCGTTACATTTGATATTTTGAATGTAAAGTGATAGCTTACAGTTGATCTATGGGACATATTACTTACTTTACTTTTTCTTTGGCAATTAACGCCATCTAGATATTAAACTTGGAACTAAATGCTCCATGCCTTTGCTGGAAGAGCAAAGAGACGTGGGTGCACTTTTCGGCCCTGGAAATATTAGCGTAGTCCAGTGAAGTACTCCCGTTTGAAATCAATCAGTAAAGTTAAGGAAATTACATGGATCGATGCACTTTGATAGGTATCCATGCTTCGGAGAATATAAAAGGGAGTCAGAGGCCATTTCGTGGATTTACGTGTTTAACAATAAGTTAAATCTAATTGGTTATTTACTTAATAATACACACTAGCATGATAAAAAAGGGAGGAAAACTCCATTGATGGGCACAAACTCAAGCGCACTCTATGAATGACGGTCCGTTTGTTCGAGTGGTAGTGGCGCTGCCTCTTAATCGATGGGTTCTGGGGTCTATTCCCGGTGAGAGCAATCATTTGTGTAAAAATCAGATGTTTGTCCTCGGGTCATGGGTGTTTGTGTCTGTCTTTGTATGTGTTCCAAGGGACCCACGACACAAAGGATTGCCGGAGTATGTTTCGTTTATTCATTTATTTTAAAAAATAAACTGTATAAAAACAACTAAATTAAAACAATCCCAGTAAGCCATAGATTTAAGAGGAACTGCTGTAACTAATGTACATTTTGAAACAAACTAATTTAGCAAAACAAAGAATGCTGGATGAAATGTTGTAAGAATATTATAAACATACCACTGGCTTTGTGCCAGAACGGCTTTCATTACGAAATTCAGGGGCATGTTGATTTTATCTATGCGGATACTTGAATATTCGAGCTTATAAGTAACAAACAATTTTTTGTTTTGTTTTAAAATTGCAAGTTTAACCAACTTCAAAAATGTTTCAATTCACTATCGCGAGATTTCGTCATTTATAAACCGATTTAGTATTTTTTAAAGGATAATGAGGAAGGGAACTCCCAAAGTGCATTAAGCCTCGCTTAGTTTGGGGTTTGATGGGGCTGTATACGTTTTAATTTAGTATTTTTAAAATGTTTACCCACGTAAGGGATATTCACAATTTTTTTTTTGAAAAAGTAAAATGTTCGTTGCGAATGGGATTTAAACCTACTGTATGGGCTGTATGAATTGCCCAATATTTATTTATTTTTATTTATAACAGATATACATATTGTAAGATTGAAAGTTTAAGAAAGCATTTGTGTTTAAAAATTATCTTTGATAAAGTGGAACTATTGAAGGGCACCACAATCCAATGGCCAAAAACTCCTCAAAAAAAGGCAATCTAATCCCGAAAATCGTCATCCGGTATTTATCGTGTGGCGTCTTTTAGGATTCGATTTGCTTGGTCGTAACGTTTTTAGCGGTATTCATTCTTATATTTTGAGTCAAAAAATAAAATAGAAACTTCCAATGTTTATACCTGTTTCATTTACTAATAAATTTTATTGTAACGACCAATCATTAAAGTATTGAACTTAATCTATGATTATTTAATAAACTGAGCTCTACAAAATTGTCTTTTTATAAGACTGATAGAATTGTTATTGTATTGACGTCAAAGCGATATAAATGTGTATCCCAGATCATATACAGCTGGACCTTAAAATTTAATGTTACAGAAATTTTTGGAATAGCATTAAATTGTATTCAACTACCTGTCTTAGATACTCGAATATTTGCACACAAATATTATTGCTTTATCAAGAAAAAAATATATTGTTGCTGCATTAAGAAAAAAAAAACAATAGGTAGTGAAAAAAAAATTATACATTAGCCGCCTTGAGAACTGGGTACCAAACTTCTAAAGCTTTCCTGGTTGGGATAGCTTTCATAACTGTTAAAACTCGTAATTTGGACGCTATGTTAACGTTACGCAAAACCAGTTACTTAACCATTTAACAAATTATTAACCTCCAAAACTCTTTGAAAGCCACGCAGAAACTCATAGTGGACTAACCGGTCAAAACTCCGCTATTTTGAAGTGTAAAGAAACATTTGAACGATCCGTCCATTTCAAGATGTCGACTAACTTTCGAGAAAGTTTACAAACTCAGCGCTGCAGTTTGTCAATATTGGTTTTCTGTTAGGATTGCACGTTATTGTATTAGTAGAGTAAGTTTATGGTAAAGTTCGAATAAGGGATATAATGTTACTGTTGGTAAAGTTATAATAGTTAAACGAACACTGCGGATAGTGTTGTCTATAAATATATAAAAGGAGAAACTGACTGACTGACATATCAACGCACAGCCTTAACGGCTAAACGTAGGCACTTGAAATTTGGAAGGGACGTAGCTGAGGTACCGTAGAGGCGCACTAAGAAAGGAATTCCCGAAATTCCCACGGGAACGGGAATTAGCGGGAAAATCCTTTTGTATGAAAAATCTAAACCGCTTAAGTTAGACGCTTGAAATTTGGCATGCAGGTACCTTAGTAAACTTAAAGCTTATTTGCAACAGGATATTGCAAAATTCCCACGGGAACGGGAGTTAGCGGGAAAAAACTTCACGCGGTTCCCGAAGTTCACGCGGGCGAAGTCGCGTGTGGAAAGCTAGTCTAGTATATAGGAGAAGTGAGAGCGACGATCCTTTCGCGTTTTGCAACTTTATTGTGTAAAATTTATCAACTCTACGCGCTTTTTCGCTTTCGCGATAGAAGTGTTTGGATTTTACCAAGTAGTAACATATTGTTACTCCCCTATTTATGTGTGTATAATAATATTTATGTGTGTATAATAATTCAAATTAACAACTAAACTAGTACTATGTACAATGTACATAATTACCACCGTGCACCGTGTGAACTTCGGAAAAATCTGTTTTATCGGTTTTTCGAAAATGTCCATCATCCCCTTCTCTCCCAGATTCTTTCCAGGTTTTGCTAGGGTAAGTACAAAAAACTGGCCAAGTGCGAGTCGGACTCGCACAAGAAGGGTTCCATACCATTACCTATAAAAACGGCAAAAAAAATCACGGTGTTGTATGGGAGCCCCCTTATAAGTATCAATTTTATTCAATTTTTTAGTATTTGTTGTTATAGCGGCAGTAGAAATACATCATCTGTGAAAACGAAATACACCAAATACGTCATGTCGTAAAGAAAAGTTGTCCATATGCAATTATCTGTGCACTCCTGTACAAAATGTATCGTGGCTGAAATAGATATTGATTTTAGTGAGGCAAGGTTAAGTAAAAGTTGACTTTGAACTTATAGATAACATATAAGTCAGGGTAAACTTGGGCTAATAGTTTATTAATGACATTTTGATTTGTCAATTATGATGTTTTTGGTGAAGGAACGTTTATACTGTTATTTTTATAAAATAAGTAACGCACGATGGCCCAATCGAAAGGGTAAGTGTGGAAAACGTACAATAAAACATAATAATGGGGTACATTTAAAGTATGAAGTTTTCTTTTTTTTTAATTGTTTTGTTTTATTTCTGGGCCGATATTTTACTTATCAATGGCGTCTCAATTGCCTTGAAATGAGAGTGATGACCGTTTTTAGCTCCCGACAAAACAGAGGCGTGTTATAAGTTTGACGTGTGTATCTGTGTAGCTGTATGTCAGTATATTTGTGTATTTATGTGTCTGTTTGTGGCATTGTAGCTCTTAAATAAATGAAGCGATTTCGATGCAGTTTCGAGATGATTATCTTAGCTATATTTGTTCAAAATTGGTTCAACTGTTTTAAAGTTATAGGCAATCTAATGTCAAAGGTGGTAATTTTTATATTTTATAGTGATATCCGTTCAGGTGGCAAAATTGAGAGCTTACAAAGCAGTACCGCCAGCGTAACGTTGGCAGTCAAGGCAGCCGTCGTCAAGTGTATAAGTTTTCGATATTTTCTTAGTTGTACAAAATGCCTGCCGTTCCTCATTGCAATGCCCGACAGGGTTCATATGTTAAGATGTTCCTAAATATAATATTAGAATTAAGATCTTTTATATACTCTGTACATATGAATTGCAATAAACGATTGAATTGAATTGAATTGAATTATAAATTTCGCCACCAGAACGGATAAAACGGTCACCATTGATATTCAACCGCCATTGTAATGCCTTTGATTAGTGGAATGGCCGCTACTTTTTAACCGACTTCAAAAAAAAGAAGGAGATTCTCAATTCGGGTGAATTTTTTGAAGTGAAAACTTCTTTAGTGGCGTTGAGCACTTTTAGTATGGGGAAAAAATTTTAAACTCGCGATGAACGTCAGATGTGATCTAAAATGCGTAGGATAGGGTTGCCACCTTTTTTGAAGTGAAAACTTCTTTAGCAGCGTTGCGTTGTGTACTTTGAAGTATGGGTGGAAACCCGGACGGATGGCAGCCCTATGGTAAAATTATCTCTGTGACAGATGTCAACAATTATTCGCAAATAGTGCGCAAATACCGATAGACTATTTTACTGAATTGAAAGTAGACAGTTTGATCGAGTGGAAAAGTTGCCAGATGGTAAGCAACAGGTCGAGGGTTCGAATCCTGATAGAATAACGGACTCTTTTTGTGTATTTTGTTTTATTTCCATATTAATATTAACTCCCAGAGTGCAACACCTTGTTTTTTTTATGTTTGTTACCTCAAAACTCCGTCATTTACACACCGATTTCAAAAATTATTTTTTGTTCGGAAGCCACTACTTCCAGATCGGTCTCATAAATTTTTTATCGAAATCGGTTTAGTAGTTTAGTTAAAAAATAAAATGAAATTTTCGGTCATTTGACTTCCTGCAAAATGCCATCTTTATCAAATACGGGCACCTCGGCCAATAATTCGGGTAATTAGCAGAAAGTCCAAATAATTGTCACCATTGAGGTTATAGGGCAGGTAATGCGGTACAATGAGGACTATCGTTTTTTGTCTCACCAGGTGGCGCCACTGTAGAGTGAGGTCCTAAAGTACGGCTGTCAAAGTTTGTTATAACGGGCAGCAAAACAAAAATTTACATTTAAATCATATTTAACACAATTTAACCGTAGAGTAAACGTATTGGCAATGCCGCAGTGTTGCGCAGTCCCGTTTTGCTCGGAAAAAAAAGGCGGACATAAGTTTCCGAAAGATAAAACTGTCTCAAAGCAGTGGTTGGTAGTGATTCGCAGGGTCAACTATGTTCCTTCAAAACATTCACGTATCACATATCAGAGACCTATACACAATACATAAATACACACAGACGCAACAAACACACAGAACAAACATCTATGTTCATCACATGTTTGTTCTTGGTGAGAATTAAACCTATAACCTTTAGCCCTGAAGCCATATTAAATGGAATATATACATATAGTGTATATCCCTACTTTAATATTATAAATGCGAAAGTAACTCTGTCTGTCTGTCTGTCCGTCTTTCACGCCTAAACTACTGAACCGATTTTAATGAAATTTGGTACAGAGATAGATACGAGCCTGGGAAAGGACGTAGGCTACATTTTATCCCACAGTTAGGCACGATATAACCTGTAGTCCACGCGGGTGGAGCCGCCGGCGGAAAGCTATTATGATAAATAATGCTTTCGCGTTTTCAGAGTGGACTTGGCCTCTATAGTTAAGCAAATTATTTTGTGTACATGTCACTAGAGCCACTAAATATGCATTTATCATCATATTAGCTTTCCATCCGGGACTTCGTTTCATAATTCAAGGTGTCAGCTACCTCTTTACCAAATTTTATCAAAATCGGTCCAGCCATTCTCGAGTACTTTCTTTAAGTATATTTTAAGACAAGCTTTCCGTCCGGGACTTCGTTCCCGTAAAGATTTGGGAAAATTAGGTAGCCTATGCGATAATATAGGGTGTCAGCTACTTTAACACCAAATTTCATCAAAATAAGTTTAGCCGTTCTCGAGTTATAAGTGTTAGAACAAACCCGACATATTAGGAAGATTTTAAGCTCAGAGACCTCACGCTACACCAGCGCCCCTAGCGGCGAATTCACACGCGATGCCCTCATTACCTGATTCTCAATCACTCCTGCCCAAACGTTCACACTAAACTTTTTTCGAAAGTATTTCTGACTTTTGAGCAAGATTTATATACTGTAAAAATTATGAAATAAATGTTTAAAATGCGATCTTTTTTTTATTTCAAGTAAAACCCACAAAATTTTAAATTTTTACTTGCCTTCTGAGTTTTATTAGCTCAAAAACTTGTTTTTATTTCACATGATGAATATTAGAAAAATGCGACTAGTCCAGAAAATAAATTAATTAGCGATGTTACTAATAATTTTTCATGACATATTGCATACCATTAAAAAGGGGGCAGTTCAGAAATGTTTTCAAAAATCAAAAGAGCATGATCTTTTTAGTTTTTTTAAAAATTGGAATCGAAATTTGACGTTCAAGTTTTTTTAACTTTAAAAAACTTTGCGGGTCAGTAAAAAAAAACTAGATGTTGCTGGCGAGTAATTTTGGTTTCTATAGAAGTGTACAATGTTATAGATTAAATATTTAAAAAAAAAATTAAGCTAGACTTAAAAGTTTTTTTTATTAAAATTTAAATGTAAACTTTTACAAAATTTCACCCAAAATTTTTTAAAATCTGCATAAAAAATTCAGTTGGACCAAGATTTTTTAATGGGGGCTGAAAAGGAAGCCAAAGACCCCTCCAACCACTCTATTCAATTTGGCAAACGATGCACCAAACACCCTGTATGATGGGTTAACTCTTTACCTCAATCTTGACCAAGGTCATAGATGAGGTCGACAATGGAGCGAGTTAACCCAGAAAATGCCTATAAGGTACTGGTACTCCTACGCACCGACGGAACACAGCAAGCTATTTGGCGTCGGACTTCGGAAGGAGGGTGGTCACAGAGCCTACCACACCGCATGAGACCATAGGACGACATCTCAGATTTTGAAAAAATTGAGGTGTCGTTGCGTGGGGTGGATTAATATGAGGCAGGTCTCATTTGTGTTTCATTAGTCGCCTCTTACGACACCCACGAAAAGAAATGGGGTGGTTTTATTCTGAACCGATGATCACACGGCAAAACAAAAAAATATATTCACCTCTCCATACAACTTGAACGCTCAGATGATTGCCTTAGAATGAACATTTTTAATTTGAGAATTTCAAACGGGTTTTGTTCGAAAGTTATTCAGTTTCATGAAGAGAACTCCCCCCTTAAGTTTCGTTTGTTAATCTAGTTAAAAGCCTCCTTTTAACTAACTTCACAAAAAGGTTCTTAATTCAACTGTATATTTTTTGGAAGTATGCTCGTTACGCGATAACTCCGCCAATTTTCACCCGATTTTCATAATTATTGTTCGCTCGAAATAGTATTTTCCTGAAATGATCTTATAATTATTATAATTATATTATTATAATATCTATATTAATTGAGTGCTTTTAAAAACAAATCAACAAAACCACATAAATATTTTTACAAAGAGTTCTTAAAAAGTTGAAAAATGACTTCGTTGTAGACTTCGACCAACGCGACCCTAACTAAATAAATAAATTTGATGACGTTCCTTGGCGATCCTAAACTAAATAAATAAATTTGATGACGTTTTGGTATGTGGTTATCTGCTATTATTACAAAGAAATGTCTTCATAAGATTTAAATTGACCTTGGCCAAGATAGCTACGACCGAATGATGTATGCCAACAGGAAGGAAGCCCTTTGTGTCGCCTCGCCTGCATCATTACTTTCTCATTAGTCCCGCAAGTAACTTCACGTATAAAGTAGAATGGGAAGAACATTCTCACATTTTACTCGTATTTAATGTAAGGTGATAGCTCAGTTGGTTATGAGCCAGGTTCGCAGGTTCAAATCCTTACTTAATATTTTTGATATGGCAAGGAGGTACCTGACACCCTGGATTATCACATAGGCTACATAATTTTCCTAAATTCCCACGGGAGCAAGCAGGTTTTGAAATTTCAGTTTGTAGCATTATTTTCATTATTTAAAGATTGTAATTGCTCAACCCAATCACAAAATTAAGCTTTATAGTACCGACACATGATCAGCGAAACACTCTGAATCTGAATAGAGCTGAATTAGCCGAATACATGTTCTGCTGTCCGTCTTTTTAGGCTTTACCCCATTTAACATTTGGAGTACATTTGGTCACATCTCGTTTGGTAATTACTGTGAAGTAATTTCGATTTTATGTATCTCCTGCTGTTCTAGTATACAAATACATGTCGTGGTCTCCAATCGTTAATTTGGCTGGACGTTATGTGGTGTATGTATGTTAAAAATGACGTTATAAACTGTACAGATTAAAGTTGTATTAATCAGAATGTATATTTAATAAAATATATAGATGTAAAAGATAATACCTATCAAAACATTTAACGGTCATATTCATAAAATATTAGCAGTCAGCACTTTTATAAAATAAGTTAATTTCATAAATTCTTGCAACAACTATCTTAAAGTGCGAGTGAAGCAAATACAGAGTGTCGGAGCACCCCGACCGAGGTGGTGATGCTCTGACACTTAATACTGCCAAGTTTCTTTAGACCTGCGGAGCGAGCGAAGCGAGCGGAGGCTTCTTGCTTGCATTTGTGCATGTTTTTATGTATGTGAATGCTTGCATGCATGCTTGCTTATATTAATATTAAATGTTTGTTATATCAAATCTTTATGAAATTTTGTAGAAATTATAGCTATTCAGTTATAGATAAAATTACGTTACTGTCGAATATTTGTTTTTTATGGTTATTGTCTTGCATATTATATGAGTTTATATATTCTGAAAAGTATACGAAAGATTAATTATTCTCTATAATTCCTATAACTAGCGTTTTTGAAGTGAAAATTCTTTAGCGGCGTTGAGCACTTTTAGTATGGGGAAAAAATGTTAAACTATACGTAGGATAGGGTTGCCACCTTTTTTGAAGTGAAAACTTCTTTAGCAGCGTTGTACACTTTGAAGTATGGGTGGAAACCCGGACGGATGGCAGCCCTATGGTAAAATTATCTCTGTGACAGAATATGTCACCGATGTCAACGATTATTCGCACATAGTGCGCAAGTACTGATAGACTATTTTACTGAATTGAAAGTAGACAGTTTGGTCGAGTGGAAAAGTTGCCAGATTGTAAGCAACAAGTCGAGGGTTCGAATCCTGAGAGAATAATTGTGTATTTTGTTTTATTACCATATTAATGCACAACGTTAATGTTCAAGTTTTCCCTTCTGCCGGCACTCCCGGAGTGCAACCCGTTGTTTTTTTTTTAAGTATGTCTAACTTTAATTACACCATACCAAATGTATAACCCAAGAATGATATGTGACGTTGGTAATGACTTCAATCGTTAAATTTTTAGATTTAATATCCTTTAACACTTACCTTCTTCAGTCATCAGCAGAATTAACTATTTATTTTTATTTTTTATTACTGAACCACTGACGAAACGCTTTGAATAGCTGCACCCAACCTGATTAGAGCTAACGAGTTGGTCTGCAATTAGTGGTTCGATGCGAACCGGATTGAACCGGTGCCAACTGCTTTTTTAGTCGTGATTGGCGCCAAACTTATTTGCACCCTACGCTGGATTGTTTTGCGATTTGTACGTCATAATTTTGCGATCACTGATTTGGATGTTTGTTTTGTAATTAGTACGGGAATGTATTTTGCTGGTATAGTGTGTAATACGTGTTTGTTTAGGGAGGCGTGCCAATTGTTACTCTTTTAATCTGCAGCTTGTGTACAAGTCAAAATGTCAACATTGACAACGCCAGAGGCCGAGAAAGCCTCACGCAATCAAAGTGAAGTTTCAGCGTCAGCCAAGTGGCGCGCCGCGCGAGTTTGTCGCCATCGTGCTCGAGCTGCAGTACTTGTGTAAGCATCTTCTTTTATTTCATTTGTGATTGGCTTTACACAACTCTTATAACCATCATATACATAGTTAAACCTTCCCGTGCTTTTTGAGCACATGGTGTACGAGATTTGTATTGCACAAGCACGCGACGGGTTAATATTTGCTGTAAATCTTCTAAGTAAAATAAAATAAAGAAAAATTAACCTTTTAAAATTTATCTTATCGTGTAGGTACCGGATACCCAACAAATAATGTAAACTGGCTAAACTTTTCGCAACAAATCGAGTCACATTCGGAATACGGGGTCGTTTAATTTCCTCTTACACCCAAAGAGATTCAGTATAGATAATCCAAGAAATGGCTGACAAAAACGGCTTTTGTATGCAAATTCAGGATCGAAGGAGCTTTTACAAAGAAATTTATCGCGAAAAGTTTCTCGGGAAGACCACAATTTTAGAATTAAAATAGAAGAAGCCTCTTTAAGTTTTTAATTTTTCTGTGGTTGTTTGAGTTTCAGCTTTTATTATATTAAACTTGGTTTAATTTAATTTGTTTAAAAGTACTATTTTACTCTTTAATTTTGTACGATAATGAATACTTGCTAAGCCACTAAGTGATTTTAGGCACTTTGCTTATATTGAGACTTCAATTTAGTTAAGGAAAATTAGGGATGTTCATTAGTTCATTAAAATGAAAAGCTTTCTCCAAGTCACATAAATCGAAATAAGAAAAAATAGCATTTTTATAAATAATAGCCAAGCGTGGTAGACTATGGCCTTAATCTTCTTCGTGTTTCGAAGGGAGGCCCGTGCCCCTTGGTGGGGACTTAAAGGGGCTGATAAAAAAATGGGTTTGCTTTTGACAACAATTTTGCATAAGGGCAAAGAATGGTCAAAAATGTAGGAAGCTGACCCAGAAGAAGCCTAATCACTCGAACTTTAAAAAGAATGGGTTATATGGGCTCGGAAATACAGACGAAAGCAGGGAATTCAATTTTTTCGGTATTTCTGCATATAACCTGTGAATCAATACACCGATGTAAGATATTATGTCGAAAAATATTCAAAAAATATCATATAACAAAATAAAATAGCCAAAAAAAACAAAAGAAAAAAATTACCTTGGTATTATTAATTTTCAGAAGGCTGGTTGTCTAGTATGTACGTCATTCTTTGTAATTGTCTCAAAATAAATAAATTACTGTCATTTCAGTCATCAATTATTTAACCAACGTCACTTTGTCTTTATTGTATAAGTGCCATATCCGGTTCCTGTGTTCCTGAATATTTTATATTGTGTGGTATAACACACCTACATAGATTCACACCTTTATTCCCACGGGGATATCAGGGTAGGCAGGATTCCTACGTATCAAGTATATTTTTTTATGTGAGAGGACGGACGATGTATGTACCTACTCATTGATTGCTGACCAATACATTCTTTTGTGCGGAAATTTTTTGAAATGGAAACTTCTTTAGCGGCGTTGAGCACTTTTAGTATGGGGAAAAAATGTTAAACTCGCGATGAACTCGCGTCAGATCGTCAGATGTCACGTGACCCTGATCGAAAATCCGTAGGATAGGGTTGCCACTTTTTTTGAAGTGAAAACTTCTTTAGCAGCGTTGTGTACTTTGAAGTATGGGTGGAAGCCCGGACGGATGGCAGCCCTATGGTAAAATTATCTCTGTGACAGATGTCAACGATTATTCGCACATAGTGCGCAAATACCGATATACTATTTTACTGAATTGAAAGTAGACAGTTTGGTCGAGTGGAAAAGTTACCAGATTGTAAGCAAACCGGTCGAGGTTTCGAATCCTGAGAGAATAACGGACTCTTTTTATGTATTTTGTTTTATTTCCATATTAATGCACAACGTTAATGTTCAAGTTTTCACTTCTGCCGGCACTCCCGGAGTGCAACCCGTTGTTTTTTTACTTAATTTTTACTGTTACAGCATCTTCTTGTGGTTTCGTCTAATTAACTCCTTTCATTATCGTGTAGGGATAATCAAGTATGTGACGAACTTGACTAACCTTGGTGTCAGAGTTTTCAAACCGCCAAATGGCCTCTGACTTGGTTTTGCAACTGTATTTAATCGACAACAGCCAGGACCGATTGCTAAAAGTTTCCTCCGAAGCACGGAAATGCTCAAGATAAAGAGCCACTTCGGTCACATCTTTATCTTTATCCTTACTAATATTATAAATGCAAAAGCAAGTATGGATGTATGTATGGATTTTTGTTACTGTTTCACGCTCAAACCAAGTCAGAGGCCATTGTGCGGTTTGAAAACTCTGACACTAGGGTTAGCCTAGTTTGCCAGACACTTTGCTATACCTACACGATAAGAAGAAGACGCTTTGATAATACACACACCGGCACAATTAGCGGAACAACTTATGTTTTTCATACAATTAAGTCAACTTTAGAGTTTGTAAATGGAGGTTTTTATTTGATGCTGTTATTGAAATTTTACGCTTAGTTTAGGCCAAAATGTTTGTCTGTTAAAACCAAATATAAAACATACAAGAAGTTATCAACAATGTGCCGCATGGCCAAAAGAGAACATTGCAAAAACCTTTTCATACAACTTCGTATGAAACGTTTAAAGAGTTTTTTTTCTATTGACTACATGAGAGATTCTAGGCTTTTCGTCAGTTTAAAAAAAAAGAGACGATCATTTATAAAGTTTATTTGCATAAAGAAAAGTGCAGTTATGTACGTAAAACGTATATTTTTAGAACTCCCAATATAAGTCGATTGTATGAAAAACAGACGTTGTTCCGCTAAATGTGCCGGTGTGTGTATTTGGTATGGAAATAGCTGACACCTTAAATTAACACAAAGTATTTTTCCCGAATTCTCACGGGAACGAAGTCCCGCCTAAAGCTAGTCAATTATAATTTAGCTTACATGCGCAATGGTTGAATTGCTGATTCTAATGTGAACACCATACCATACGTACGTACGTAGTTTGAACACCATATTTGACAGATTTGAGACATGTTTGAGATGTTTGACAGCTGGTGTCAACTAACAATACTTTTTTACAACCAAATCAAAGCCTGAAGCTTCGATGCCATACACATGTCCAAATCACCATGGTCGCTGGGCCAAGGCCAGCTGAAATTGCCCCAACCTCGCACGCTATGGCCGCCCTTGCTTCTCGCCCTTGATTGGCTAAGGCTACGGCTACTAGGGAAGCCATGGGTTCACAATCTCGTCTAAGGGCTAGTTAGTACAGAACGTTTTGATAATTACTTCGTATTCAATCAAACGCGACGTAGGTGCATTTAAACAATTAATATTAACAAATGACTAACTGCATTTTAATTAATTTTAATGTCATTTTAATTTTAATTTCATTTCTATTAATTTTACATGTCTTGTAATTAAGCAGTTGGTTTTGTACAATAAATAAAATAAAAATAAATAAAATAAAATTGTGAAAATACTGACAAATTTTACAAGGGATTAACAAATAAATCATTTAAAGCTCGTATTTACTAGTATTAAAGCATAGTTTACAAATTGAAATGTAAATTTATAACAATGTAGGTATTTAGGTACGACATCTGGTTTGGTCGAGTGGTAGTGGCGCTGTCTCTTGATCGACGGGTCCTTGGTTCGATTTCCAGTCGGGGCAAATATTTTTGTGCAACATTAATTGCTCTAGGGCCATAGGTGTTTGTGTCTGTCTTTGTATATGTTCCAATTAAGGGACCCACGAAACAAGGGAAAAACGTAGAATGGGCATTTGATTGTGTAGCGTCTATTCAATAAAAAAATAAACACAAAATTAGACAATTATGGCCACCCTACAAATCTATAGCATTGGAGCCATGGTGCGCTGAATTAGATGATTCTAATCTAAACCAACGCAAGCCCCCTTGAAAGGCAAAATTGACCTTCGATTTTGGTCTTTAACTCCAAGTTCAACCTTGTTAACCAGAATTATTTAGTTGAGGTATTTTTTTCTAGATTAAAGTGTCTTTTCCCCCATTTCTCGTTTGGGGTACGCTGGACTAAGCAAATTGGTCTTAATAACATATCGGTCATTGATACAAATTATAGATTAATATTTTTTATTTTTTTATTGTGATAATCAACAGCTTTTTAAAAGCGCATAGAAAATTGGGTAACAAATAAAACACACTCAAGTTTAATGGAATAATTTGTTAAGTTTAAATACCTTAAATCTGATTAATTTAAATTATATTAGTTTTAGTATATAATATATTAAAACTAACATCATTTAACTAATATCTTGCCGTGTGGTGATCGGTTGAGAATAACACCACCCCATCTCTTTCCGTGGGTGTCGTAAGAGGCGACTAAGGAAACACAAATGAGACCTGCCTCCTAGTAATCCATCCCAGGCAACGACACTTCATTTTTTTCTGAATCTGAGGTGTCGTCCTATGGTCTCTTGCGGTGTGGTAGGCTCTGTAAAGGGCCGTCTGGTTCGCGACCACCCTCCTACCGAAGTCCGACGCCAAACAGCTTGCTATGTTCCGTCGGTGCGTGGGAGTACCAGTGCCTTTATAGGCATTTTCTGGGTTAACTCGCTCCATCGTCGACCTCATCTATGACCTTGGTCAAGATTGAGGTCAAGAGTTAACCCATCTTTTATATATATATATATATATATAATTTTAAGTATAGACTATGTTTTACAAATAAATGAATCTATTTATTTAATTTAATTTTTATTTATTTTAACTATTACAACGGTTTGATACCATTTACAGTAGCAGTTACAAACATAAATTAAAAATTACAAATTAAAAAATTAAATTGAAACAATAAGGAAACAATAATAGTAACAATTAACTTATACTTCGGGTAACACACTAAAGGACATCATTCACGGACCATACAAAAAATACCAAAATTTTTAAAGTGGCGGCCAAAAAGGTAAAGTTATTATTTCAAATAAACATATTAATCTGACACATTTTTTAGTATGATAGCTAAGCTGTACGACCATTACTAGATTTGTTCTTGACACTTATAAATCTGGATTTTAAATGTTCCGGCCATAGAAAATAGTGTTTCAGTAGATTGTGATACAAAACATTTTTCGTATTTGGTTAAAGGTTTAAGTTCTTTCTAGATTTAAAAACGCATTTAAGCTTGAAAATCTAGATTTTTTAAGCTTGAAAAAGGAAAATTCGTATAGGTTGTACAGCTTAGCTGTCATAATAAAAAATGTTAAGAATAATGTGTTTTTTTGAAATATAAACTTTACTTTTTGGCCGCCACTTTTAAATTTTGGTACGTTTTGAATGATGTCCTTTGACATGTAGAAACATAGTCATCCATTTCCTCACAGAAAATCAAACAGTCTCGCAAAATCACAGGCCATCCATCCGCAAACACATAACAATCACGGCTAGTGAGGAGCAGATGCTTGAATAAAGACATTTGTTGTTATTATTATTAAACCATAAGATTTAACTATCACTTAACTAAAATGTTCTATCACTGCTGCACTGTGATCTTACGGGATCTAAAAAAAAGCCGGCCAAGAGCGTGTCGGGACACGCGCATTGTACGGTTCCGTAGCAGCATGGTTCAAATATGCAGATGGCTTCTCAATTTTACGAGCATATGGACGGTTAAATCGCTAACAATGTCTAATGAAAACGAGGTCACAAAGAAAGAAGGTAACTAAAGGAGAATTATAGATTCCAGCGCCACAAGGAAAATGAAAAAAAATACATCTGTTTAAGAACCACTTCGCGTGGATGCAAATGGTTGTATAAAAATTGTTTACATTACGTATTCATTTAAAAACTAGTGTACTATCGTTAAAGTCATAGATAGAGATGAAAGAGACGGTCTTTTAAGGCTTATTAAAAAGACTACGTCTGTCGACTTCCCAGATAATGAGTCGCCAGTCTTTTAAGTCCTTTAAGCGGCTCAAGTAACAGCTCAGTTATTTACGTTAAAAGACTTCAACTAAAAAAGCTAGTCTTATGACTAAAGGTTGGAAACTAAAAGACTGAGTCAGTCGTGAGGCATCAAAAATAAGGTGAGTCTTTATTAAAAGCCTTAAAAGACTGAGTATCCTGCATCACTAGTCATAGTCGATGTTAAAATCTCCAAATACTGTAGTATAAAAAAATAAATGCATTAAAGAGTTTGTAGTTTCAGAAATAAGTTTAGTTTTAGAGTTAGCATAACTTTAGTATTAAATTCGCGAGCGAAGCAAGCGAAAAAATTTTTTGTTTTTATTGTGTTCTTTTGTTTTTTTTGCGACAATATTATTAGAAGTTATATAGACCTGCTGCTAAAATAATTTTGATGTCATTTTCGTAATTAACACCCCCAAAAACCTATTTTACAATGCAGTTGCTCGGAAATGGCCCCGTAACATGGCCACGGAGTGTACGTTTACGTACCCCATAAAACACATGTCATGTTATGTAATTTTGAAATGAGAAGAAGATTTTGAAAAGAAAAAAAATATTTGAACTAATGAACAAATAAACCGTTTTTCATATACCAAAATTCAACTTCAGTGGCTATTCTGTGATCCAGTAAAGTTATTTTTTTTATTAAATTATGCATTAAAAGTAAGCAAAAAGTGAATAAAATACTGACAAAAATGTATGACGCAATAAAGAGTAGCTGATTTGATAATTCAGTGACCCTTTTGACAAGTGAGAGTGTTATTTTTCTCATAAAGCTTCATACTGGCTGTATAGTATGACAGCAAAGAGTTTTTTATGCCTGATAAAATAATTATTTCTGACGAAATTCTTGATTTTCAGTGAAATAAAATATAAAAGTAAATTATTTATTTTACTTTTTCAATAAAACAAATCTGATTTTTAACAAATAATTGAACTATTTAATAATTTCTGTAGGCGCAATGGGCATTTTATTTACTTAGCCTTTGCCTCATAATTGTAGAAAAATATTTTTCTCGCCATTGTTTTGCCCGCCATTTGAAATTATTTGTTCAACAAAATCATTTTTGTGTTATAAAAATGTTAATTCCTTGATGTTTTGTGTTTAATCGTAAAATATTAGTGCACATTGTTGAATTTTAACACGTTTTCAGTGAATGTTGATTAGAAATACTATCTTTTAAGAATTTTGGATATACCTATACGATGTAAGTTTTTGACAATATTTTTTAGTTTCTTTTCCTCGGCTACTGCATTGTAAAACGTTGAACAATATACGTGCCTTAGGTAATGTGTAACTGGAGCCCTATAAAACACTCGCTTCGCTCGTGTTTCAAATGGGCTCACGTTACACATTACCTACGACACTAGTATCGTTAATAACTATAACGACACCTAAAATGTCAATATGTTATAGCTTGGCTTTCGACCTCGCCTTACTTTTAATATTGAACCTTGTAAACATATTTTTATTAATTCCAAAAACGTTTGGCGCTTGGTCGACTATCACTCGCAAACTTGAAGGTCCAACTTATATGTGTGATAGTTTTCCTTTTAATTTCGTTGTATATTCAATAACCGTGAATTTTTCATATTTTTAGAAACAAGCTGGAAGAGGGAGGACACTTGTTTTTAAGATAGATAGATAGATATAACTTTATTAAACTGCTTCCAGAGAGACAATGCAAACAAGTAGAACAACATAATACTTATCTAAAGCAGTCAAAACGGCGCTGACTCAGCATGTGCTGTAGCACTAAACTAAAGCGCTGATTTTCAGTCAGTACCACAGTGAGTTGTTGCGTCGAGCGCGACTGCAAGACAGCTAGACATATACAATACCATACACATGAAAGTCATAAAACACATGCAAAATAAACAAAACAAAATTAAGTCAAAACGCTAATCACAACTGACACGTGCAAACAACCAAAGTGTAGCAATAATACAACCGTATGGATGAGTGCGTAACTGTGTGTGTGTGTGTGTGTGGTTTGTGTCAGTGTGTATGGGTTGTGTGTGTGTGTGTATGTGCAGTGCGTGTTGGTGTGTGTGAAATAATTTTGTAAAACTCCATTGATTAAATAATTAAAATTTGAGCGTTTCAGGAAGCGGGCATTTGGAGCGACAGAAGGTGAGATCTATAACCTTGTTTAAAACTGTACACTGACGGCTTTAAATGAAGAGGGGGGGAAATATTATTCCATATATTTGTTGCCGCGTACATGAAACTCCCACGGAAAAAAGTTGTTGTGTGAGATGGCATAACAAGTTGATACGAACATGTCCTAGTTGTGTAACGATAGTTTGCATAACGCCAGGTTAGTTTTTGTGCTAAATACTCAGGTTTTTTTGATTTTATAACACCAAATAATACAGACGCCAAATGTAATTTTACTCGATTCTCAATTTTTAGGATTTTGGCATTATCTAGGTAAGGTGTGACGTGTGTTCACACCTTACCTAGATAATACGTCTGTTCACACCTTACCTAGATAATACCTAGATAAAGACCACACATAGATACTTTGTAGATCCTGATTTATAGATGCGATAGTGGACAAAACATGTTGGGCTTGAGGTTTACATGAGAGATAAACCTGAACGTCATCCGCATAAAGATGAAACTTACAATGCGATATATTTAACAAAAAATTTCACTTTAAAAATTAATTTCTCGTAAACCGAGAGTTATATCGAAGAACGTTCTTAGTAAACCCCTTTTATCTTTTAAAAAGCTATCCTATGACATTAAACTCGAAGATATCGTCGAGAAAAAAAATCGACCGCCCTTTCACGTGTATGGGAAACACCCGAAATATTTTTTTATCCAAAATTTTATGTTTTAAATCTGTTGGCGCTATCAATATGTATGACCATGCCAAATTTCAGCTCTGTAGTACCTACCAAGGATCTAATATTAGTAAATATATTCTTATTAATCCCAACAGTGTTTGGCACTTGGTCGACTATTACTCGCAAACTTGAAGGGCCAACTTATGTGTGATAGTTTTTCTTTTAATTTCGTTGTATATTCTACCAACGTGAATTTTTACAAATTTTTAGAAACAGCCGTTTAGCTGGTAGAGGGTGCTGGAGAGACTTGTGTTTGACAAAAATTTTCACTTTAAAAATTCATATTTCGCAAACGGAGGGCTGAATCGAAAAGCGTTCTTAGTAAGCCTCTTCTATCTTTTAAAAAGCTATCCATGACACCCCACTCGATGATATTGGGGAGAAAAAAAAACTCATCGCCCTTTCACGTCTATGGGAGACACAAAAAAAATTTTTTTCCTAAGATTTTACCCTACAGTTCTGTCGGCGTGATTTATATGTATGATCATGCCTAATTTCAGCTCTGTAGTACCAAGGGTTTCTTTGGAAACCCGCGGACAGACGGACAGACGGACATGGCGAAACTATAAGGGTTCGTAGATTACTACGAAACCCTAAAAAGCGACTAGAAAATTGATAGTGTTTGTGAAAAGTTAAAAAAAGTGCAAAAAAAATTGGTGTAACGATTCCTTGACACTCTACTTACTCCGATAAAGAATGTTATGACGTAAACATACCTTACAATTTATCCGATCGCAATGTGAACAACAAAACTCTGAAACGAAAATCGTTCAATGCGTATTTTATTCGAGCGCCGATTATTCTACAACAAAAAACACGTTTTATCGGATTTTCTTTTAGCTGTAAATATATTTGGCAGTAAATAACGAAGCGCGTCAAGTCTACTCCAATGGTATTTTCTGTTTGAAGTGCGATCCCGTAAAGAAATTTTGATCGAATTTCTTGAACACCGTTGTTTTAAAGAGAGTATTATTTGTTATCTAGTTTGTTTGTGTTTCTGAAACTGATATCATCTTTTAACGAGGATGATAGAGGTATCCTTTAGCAAAGATGTGCTTTGAAAACTTTCGATATTTTATTTTTACCACCATTCATAAACGCAAAGTTAAGTATCAGTTGAGAGCCTTGCGTGAGCGTTTAAAAATACTTCTTATTAATTTATAATAAAGATATTTTTATTTTTTATTTTTTATTATTGATGTTCACGTTATTTTACACGTTGCCACGAGGCTCTTGACTATCATTTGACTTTAAATTACGTTTATAAATGAGGTATATTGCAATAATGTTTAGCGGCTTAAGTTTTCCCTAATTAGTTAGACATAAATTCTCACAAATAGCTCGGGCATGTTTCCTATCTAGCCAGTGTGAGAGAGAGACATGGATTTATTTTTATTTTTATTATGAGATGGGTTAACTCTTGACCCCAATCTTGACCAAGGTCATAGATGAGGTCGACGATGGAGCGAGTTAACCCAGAAAATGCCTATAAAGGCACTGATACTCCCACGCACCGACGGAACATAGCAAGCTGTTTGGCGCCGGACTTCGGTAGGAGGGTGGTCGCGAACCAGACGGCCCTTTACAGAGCCTACCACACCGCAAGAGACCATAGGACGACACCTCAGATTCAGAAAAAAATGAAGTGTCGATGCCTGGGATGGATTACTAGGAGGCAGGAAGGAGGCAGGTCTCATTTGTGTTTCCTTAGTCGCCTCTTACGACACCCACGGAAAGAGATGGGATGGTGTTATTCTTAACCGATCACCACACGGCGGTAAATTACTGGCGTGACCACGCACTACTAAACAAATGTCAGTGCAAAATCACTGAAGTGTTGTGAGAAACGATTGCTCTAGATTGCACTTCTACTGGATAAGTGCTCTGTAATTCGTAATAAATATTTTATTAGACTTTTCATTTTCTACAAACGTATATGTATTTAAAACGTATATGACTAAAAACAAGAGATTAGCATAAATAATTGGGTTCGCTGAAGCTTCTGGGAGGTTTAAAGAGGTGGAACTGTCAGTGCAGAGGTAAAACTCATGCGCTGTTATGAAGAATTGGGTGTAATGGTCCCAAATAAGTGGACTAGTCACTCGCCTGTGCCTGGCAGGCGTCCCCATAGATAGATAGATAGATATGTATTTAATGGACATCAATAATAATGTGTATAAATACGATAAAATTATGACGAAGCCCTTTATTTATTTCCTGAAAACCCAACACGTGCCAAAGTAATTACCGAAACAGAGAAAGTAATATAAATATGAAACGGAACGAAATCCCTGAGTAATGTAACAATACGGAAAGCATAGGATTTTCGTAATGTGTTAGAAGGAGACAGAAGCACATTGTTGTTGAGTTTTCTAACTGTGTGAGTGAAATGGGTATATTAATTTATGAATGGGGTGTAATACAGAGTGACGTTGGCATGAAAGGGTTGTGATAAATAGACGTGGCGGTGTTTGGAAATTAATTCGAACTTATAAAAAGAATAGAAGTGGCAGTAACGTTTTTATTACTTTTTCTTGTTAAGTATTTCAACAATTTAATACATAATATTTAAGACTAGCTTTCCACTCGGGACTTCGTTCTCGTGGGAATTCGGGAAAATCATGTACCCGATATCCATCCCGGACAATGTAGAATTCTAATGGAGAAAGAATTTTTTAAACGGTACAGTAGTTTCGGAGCCTATTCAATGCAAACAAACAAACAAACAATCAAAGCTTTCCTCTTTATAATATGTATAGATAGATAGATAGATAGATATAGATATAGATAGATGGGTGTTCAATGAAGTCAAATAATAGGTGTTCAATGATGGGTGGCCATTGTGCGGTTTGAAAACTCAGACACCAAAGTTTAGCTAAGTTCGCTAGACACTTGACTATACCTACACGATAAGAAGAAGAATGAAGTCAAAAACCATCAAAAGAGAAACAACGTAAAGCGACCTGGGCCCCTATTCTGTAACTTCAGTTATGTATCGATGGAATGGTCGCCATTTTATCCAATCAGGTGGCGAAATTGAGAACTATCCAAATTTCATACTAATGACTGGTGGTGCCACTGCCAACTGAATTTTCAGTTGCAGGTAGTTTGCAGCTTGACTGGATGTGATGGATATTATCCAAAAGTGTAGCAAGCTGAAGTGATAGTGGGCTGTCCATTTCTGTTGCAGAACCGACGAGCGTAGGAGTAGACAGGTTCTCCAATGGAGACCACGTCTTGGCAAACGTAGCGTAGGACTCCCCCCAGCCAGATGGTCAGATTACTTAAAGAAGATAGCGGGTAGTGGCTGGATGCAAAAAGCGGAGGATAGTGCAAAGTGGCTTATCTTGGGGGAAGTTTATATGTTCAGCAGAGGACTGCAATAAGCTGATATGATGATGATGATCTTGACTGGGGACGCCATTGCCAATTTTATGTTGAGTGGCTAGGCAGTAAACGCAGTTGGTCGGAGAGACATAAAGTGTACGAGGTTTTGGTAGTCCGTAATTATGACACCAGTAGGGCTATGATGATCGCCATCACATATGAGTCGTATAGAAGCAAAGGTAGCTATATGACTTATGGGTGATTATTGGCAAATGTCAAAATAAGGTATTCCATACTTCATCGTAAACTTAAATATGTATTGTAAACAATATTACTTTTAGTTAATTAAGTAGGACACAATAATATATAAGCAATATTGTTTTATTTTAGACAACAGTTTTTTTTTCAAGTTAAATTTTACAGATTGCCGGATTTGAAACTGATTTCATACATTGAAGTGGTTTTTTCTATAAGAAATAGCTGACTTTGATACGAACTTTGAATAATGGTAGAAAGTATTCAAAATTCTGAGTGTTGCTACATTCAAAGCTCATTTTTACTTAAAATGTCAGATAGCCGCCTTTGGCTCTATTCGACTTATATTATCTCTCGCGCTATCTCATGCTGACGTGACTGTTTCGACCAATGAGATTACGAGAAAGCATCACGTGACCATGAGATAGCGCGTGAGATAAGCTGAACGAATAAAATGGTCACCATTGTCATTCAATCGCTATTGAAACACCATTAATTAGTGGAATAGACGCACAGACAACAAAAAGTTTTGTATGCAAGTTAGATATAGTGGTCAAGGCAAACCTTATGCAAATATTTGTAAAGAATTCAAGAAAGCAAAGAGTCTGTAATTACGAAACTTTCCTAAAATTTCAAAATAGCGACAAGCACCAAAATTTCAAAATGGGAACAATGAAATGAAAGGCATTTTAAAGTTTTCATGCAAAAAAACAGTTATCCTATTATTTTCAGTCAGAGTTTCAAATCTAATTTGAAAGAAGAATAAAGCAATCCTTGGCAAAATAATCGCATTTACCGATTTCGTCGCCAACCCGCGAAAAAACAACAATTCAAGTTTATACAAAACAAACCTTGACTTTGGAAAATGTATCTCTCACTTGCTCTCTCGCTTGCCATCCTATTTTTGTCCCCCTCTTTACCACCCCCCAATGTTTTATTCATGTCACAGCTCGAAGACATTCTCCTTACCGGAATCTTGGAAGCACCTGTGTCACTTATATTCTACTTTACTCTTGAATTATTTCATCTTATTTTGGTTGAATTGTTTAAGAAAATGACTGGATAGCTAAACAATTTTTGTTATTTTAATTAGATTTTTGAAGTATGTTTTGTCAGTAATAGACTAGTATCGATAATTTTTTAAACCAAATAAAATTATAGTAGAATGAAACCCATTGGAAAAGGAAGAGAACATAAAAAAAATTAAAGGAAAAATAAATTATGGGCGATCGGAGGTCGGGAAGTGGAAGGGTTTACCCCCTTAAGGTAAAAAAACGGTTTATCTCGATTTCCGGAAAATACAAGTCTTATGAAAAAAAATAGCAAAGTGGTAGGTAATAAAAATATCTACAACTAGGTGTATTGACACTTTTTCGCATAACCTCAAAATTTATGAGAAAAAAAACAAGTTTTTGGTTGTTTATTTTTCTTTAAAATAATTTTTTTTTTCACGAAATTTGGTAAAAACTTACCCTTTTATGACCCAAACAGACTGTAATTTTTGTATTACAATATTTATTTCTTCACCTTACTTTAACTTAATATCAAAAAGGACCCTCATTTTCAATGAAAAATTCTCGCATCAAAATTTCTGCTTTTTTAAAAAAATGGGTGGGTTTTTTTTTCGTTGAAATCTCTACTTTAAAAAAATATATAGATTACAATAACTAGTAAATGTTCTCAGAAAATACAAAGAAACGAAAAAACTCAAATCCGATTTTTTTTTTATCATGTACAATTTTGAGCTATTTATTAAAATTTACACCTTAATTACTCGAAAAACGTAAGATTTCATGTTACAAAATTGCAAATCGAAATATACTACTTTATTTGACAACCAAATAGGTTAATAAACTTAATATTCAATAAGACATTTACAATATTTTAAGAAAGTTGTAGAATCTTCTTTAAATTATATGTGTACATTCTTATTTATTGTTATTCTAAGATAACTTATATACCTGAGTGACCTACGGAAAATTTTAGCCCAGTGCAAAAACCAGTTAGTTTTACCTGCAGGCCGAATACGATAGTGACAGCGCCACGACAGCACCGCGGTCCTATGTCAATAGTCAATATGTCAACATTGACAACGCCATAGGGCGAGCAAGCCTTTGCGCGGAACCCTCGCGCAATCAAAGTGAAGTTTCAGCGTGAGCCGAGCGCGAGTTTGTCGTTATCGTGAAGTTATCGTGCTAGAGCTGCAGTAAGTTCGATTTTATGTTAGATTCTTTAATGTTAGGTATCCACAAAAAATAACAAAAATTAGGAGATAAAATCTAAATGGTACTACCAATTTTAAAAGCAATTACTTTACATTTATAATCAAATAAAACCCTTTCACAATCCATAAGCTTAATGTCTCCCTAGACATTCAATCAATATGACTAAAATGCTTAGTACTTAGATCATGAAAACAGATGTAAAATCGCCTATGGCCTGGTGTTCACTGTCCGGTATCGATGGGTCAGGTTAAGCAATACACGGATCAGGAAACCTTGATAGGGTGACTATTTTATCACGAGTTTCTGTGTTTCGGAGGGCACGTTAAATTGTCGATCCTGGCTTTTATCGATCGGCAGTGGTTAAAGTTACTTCCACGGTTGTGGACTAAGAGTTAAAGAAAAATTTAGAATGTGCCAGCTGTCAAATCTTCCCAGACTTACTGTAGAAGACAGTAGGTAAGTGGGACGCGAGGGTATTGTTGTATTGTGGGCGCAAGGCTGACAACCTATCACCACTATCCTCACATTCAATCCAATAACCACCAGAATTAATACCAAATGACGGCCGGTTTGGTCGAGTGGTAGTGACGCTGCCTCTTGATCGGCGGTCCTGGGTTCGATCCCCAGTCGGGGCAACAAACCTTTGTGTAAAAAGCAGATCTTTGTTCTCGGGTCATGGGTGTTTGTGTTTGTCTTTGTGTGTTTTCCAGGGGACCCACGACACAAGGGAAAACCTTACCGTGGGCCTTTGAGTGTGTAGCGTTTTTTTTAAAATGTGTCGTCAAGTGGTTCAAGCATTGTCGAAATAAATTTACATTCAAAAAAAAATATAAAACATATTTACTAGATCACCAGCACTTGGAACAAACTCATCAATTTAATTTTAAGTAATTTTTTAAGAATTTTATTTTGTTATTTTATTAATATAATTATTTCGTTCATTATTTCTACTACCTACTTATCTTCTATAATTCTTACCTATAATATTATTTAACTATTACTATCTATCTCTTTTCCTTTTCTTACTAATATTTCTACTCTTAATCCTGTTTTTCTTTGTTTGTTCTACGAAGTGCGCGTATAGTTTTAAAGGCACTGACAGAATATCAGCGTTGTGGCTCCAACCACAACACAATGCTGAGTCAGGACCTCTTCCTTGACCAGCGGTTCACATCACGATTCCCCTTGATGTTTTTTCTTTGTTTATATTTGTGTATTGTGTGAAGTTGTTTGTTTTATGTAAGTTGCTGGTCATTGAATAAACGTATTATCTATCTATCTATCTATCTACATGACGCTCTGCCTATGGCCTACCCCAAAAGGGACCATAGGCTTGAAAGTATAGATAGATTGATAGATGGAAAAAACTGGCTACATTAAATAGGCATCCTCACTTAACAATTCTATGGTTAAAAACAACAAAGTCGACTTGTTACTGCCAAGGGAGTACTTCCAACAATTTCGAAGCTCCGTTATTCAGGCACTCTTGAGAAAATCCAAGAGGATAGGAAGTTTTGTCGTGTGCCCTCTTGAGAGAGTAAATTTTAAGTGCTCTACGATTTTGTAAATGTTTCAGTCTCAATGTAATCTTAAACGTTCGATACGTCTTGGAGTAGGAAATTGATTAGAGATAAAAAAAATACATTGCTGCTACTGCTCGGGGATTGCAGCCTTACAGATTCAGCTTCATAACTGAATCTCTAAGACATTCATAGCTTTCACAATTTTTATACGAATAATGTATTTTACTGGAGGAAATGCTCACGCATGCCCCCCCCCCCCACAACCTAACCGAATTTATGCTAAATTTCATGCAGGCGGCTCTTAAAGTTTCGTTAACTTATAATTTTACTAAGCAAATTAAAGTATCGGGGAAGGTTATAATTTCAGTAGTGAATTTGAAATATTACGATTTTTACAATTTACCGGTGACATACACATACGTATTTTTAGATATGCTTACGAAATCTTAAACATTTACCGATGCGAGGCGCCGATCACAAAGCATAGTTACGTAACAAACGTTCGTAACATTACATTAGTTACGTAACGTTTAACTGTTTTTAGATTTTATGTTTTTATATTTGTTTAAGTCGCTTAATACATATAAACTGTGCATATGGTGCTGTCCTGTAAGTGGTAAGGTATTTAGTTCCAAATTAAATTAGCTTTACTAATATTGTATCAGTGTACTTGCTGTTAGTCAGCCAAATAAATAATAAAAATTCAGTAGTTTACATCACGGTATAAGAAACTTAAACGAAAACCGGATCAGGTTTTTATGAAAACGTGTAACCGTAAATGGAACGTGTGAAACATTTTTTCGTTTTAATTAATGTAGACTTTTTGCAAAAAAAAATCGTGTTAATTGTTTCAATTATTTTGACATGTGTTTGTAATTTAACATCATTTTTGAAGTGAAAACTTCTTTAGCGGCGTTGTGGACTTTGAAATATGGGTAAAAAATGTTAAACTCGCGTCAGGGTCACGTGATAGTCACGTGACACTGATCGAAAATCCGTAAGGCAGCCCCTCCCACCGCAATACAGATTTTCGATTAGTGTCACGTGTCTGTCACCACTGTTTAATAAATATAGGAAATTAAAACTGCAAAAGTCAAGATGTCATCCGGTGTCAGCATACAAAAAAAAATTTAAATATCAATAATATTTCGTCAATGTTCAAGTTTTCACTTCTGCCGGCACTCCCGGAGTGCAACCCGTTGTTTTTTTATATAACTTTTTTAAAGTAAAATCTATATTTAATTATGTATACTGATTATTAGAAAAGCAAAAGCATGTCTGTGCATAGATATTTAAGTTGACCATCTGTATAATACCCTGTTATAAAATTGACGAGTATATCTGTGAATCTGTATGTCTGCATCTGTGTGTTTCTCTGTAGCCTCGTAGCTTTTAAACGAATGGACCGATTTCAATGCGGTTTTTTTGTATAAAAGCTGACGTGATCGAGATGGTTTTTAGATAAACTTGATCAAAATTGGTTTAGCCATTTAAGAAATTTAAGCAATAAACGCTTTACAACAAAACATCAAGACACCACTTAGATAATGTCTACTGAATTACGTCATTTTGGTAGTGTTTAATTGTCGGGAAAGGAATTTGTAGCCATAGAGCCATTTTTAAACATTCATCTTTATTCTTTATTGTACACACAAATACATATAAAAAAATTACACAAAGAAAGGACATGTACAACGGCGAGCTTAACTCAAGCAATGAGTTTTCTTCCAGCTAACCTATGTGAGAGGGAGAGGCAGTTGAAGTGGGCAAGGGTGTACCAAGATAAAGTGATATATTAAATTTATAATACAAACATAATAATTAATAAATATATAAGCACATACAATTAGCTAAATAAATAAATAATATATACCTACATATATAAAATACCTATAATATATACATACATACAATATATGGATAATACTTAGATAGATAAATAATGCTCTGTCTAAGTCTAAGTTTTAGTTTTTTTTTTGTGATAAGGCCTTAAATGTCGGGGGTTATATTTTTTAATAATTTTAGAGTTATTATTAGCAAATAAATAATATTGTTTGATTTATCAAACGTTCGTAGCTCCGTAGCAAAACAAACAAGCTACGAAACTCAAATTAGTTTCACCAATATTAAATTTCAAACTACAATATAAAACTAGCTGGAAATAGCTCGCTGAAACAAAACAGCCTTAATTAGATTACTGTTGGCGGTCCATGGTTTATAAAACCAATAATGAGAAACATAAATTGCATAGAAAATTCGTGCAAACTTTTTATTAAACTTTTTGTTTATTATAGGTTATCAAAGTTAGAAAACATAGTAAATAACTAAATAAATTTAATACATAATTGGTACTTAATGAACTGGTTATTCAAATATGGCCACCTTGCTGCGGTGTGTCAAAGTTTGTCAATGTCATTGTCACTTTTGCTGCCAAAAATTTAATGCCAAAAATTTAAAGTATTAAAAACAATAAAAAAACATATTTTAAAATAACTATAACAGGAAGAACCGGAAATTAGTTTCTAAAATGATAGACGTAATAATTTATTGGAAAACAAATGTTTTCAGGCGCTGTTTATATACAAGCGGCGCGTTGTTTTGTTTAAAAAACCGGCCAAGTGCGAGTCGGACTCGCGCACGAAAGGTTCCGTACCATTACCTATAAAAACGGCAAAAAGTCACGTTTGTTGTATGGGAGCCCCCTTAAGTATTTATTTTATTATATTTTTTAGTATTTGTTGTTACGGCGGCAATAAAAATACATCATCTGTAAAAATTTGAACTGTCCAACCATCACGGTTCATGAGATACAGCCTCGGACAGACTTATCTATAAAAACGGCCAAAAAACACGTTTTTTGTATGGGAGCCCCCTTACATATTTATTTTATTTTGTTCAACTGTGAAAATTTCAACTGTCTAACTATCACGGTTCATGAGATACAGCCCGGTGACAGACGGACGGACGGACGGATGGACAGCGGAGCCTTAATAATAGGGTCCCGTTTTTACCCTTTGGGTACGGAACCCTAAAAAGGACTTCATCAGGATGACCTATGTAAATAACTAATACTGGAGCTGGATCTATCACTTCTATCTATCCTTGGTTCCATTAGGCAAGCTTTGGCAAAAATGTTCTAGTCAATATTTCCAAGTTAGGAAATTTTTATAATTTATTACCTATCCAAATCAAGGAAAAAAACAAAATTTATAACATCCGAAAATCCAACTTTTCTATCTTCCCTTCTTTTAATTTACCGTCATGACAGTGAAATTTAATCTTTATTTTCTACTTCAAAAGGTTGAGAGAGAGTGCAGCAATTTACTTTATTATTTGGTGACAGATGTCGGAGGAAAAATGGTAAACATTTTTCTGGCTTTTCTTTTAGGGTAATATAATTTTGCGTGTTAAACAGGTGAGATAGGAGCCACCTTTTCACGTTAAGCAAAAATGTTTAGAAAGAATTATTTTTAGTGGTGGTATTTTTGTTTGCTCATTTTTTAACCACCGACAAAAAAGGGGGATGTGTGTATCTGTGTGCGTCTGAAGGGGTATCTATATATCTATTGTGTCTGTCTGTAGTATCGTAGATGGATTTCTCAAAAAATAGTAAATAAAAGAAGAAGTCTATTCACTACAATTTTAAAGAGATTTGGGTTATATACTTCGGGTTAGGAGTTTCTTGGCCTGATTCACATCTTTGATTTTCGCCAACTGATCTAAAGTCACTCCATATTTATTATATTATCTACCAACGGATTGAAAAAACAAGTGATGAATTAATTAAATTAAAACGGTAAAAGATCTAGAAGCAAGATTCGCATAAACTGACTGGGAGCATGCTATGAGACAGGCTATTTATATTTCAGTGAAATGCAATTGGTTTTGCAGTATTTATTTTAAACTGCAGACGGCTATTGGCTTTTCACGTCAGCCTTATTTTAGTTAACTTCAATGTATTGTCAGTAAATATTCGGAAAATGGGACAGGAAAAAAAGGCTAAAAACATTAATTTAGGTCACCAGCTCTCTGGGGCCCCTTGGGTTTCAACCCCCGAACAAGAAGAGGGGTGTTATAAGTTTGACGTATCCATCTGTGTTTCTGATTGTCTGTGTGTCTGTCTGAGGCATCGTAGCTCCTAAACGAATGGACCGATTTCGATCCGGTTTGTTTTGTTTGAAAACTGATGTAATGAAGATCTTAGTTCTTAGTTAAATGATCAAAATTTGTTTAGCCGTTTAAAAGTTACTAAGCAATCGAATGAGAGGCGTGATACAACATTTTTAATTTTATAGAGTTTTTTTCATTACGGCTTCGCAATGCATTAAGCCAATAATAAATAAAAGCCAATAACAATAACAAATATTTATCACATAAATATGTAAATAAAACGGACAAGTGCGAGTCAGACTCGCACACGAAGGGTTCCATTCCGTACCATTACCTATAAAGCGGCAAAAAAATCACGTTTGTTGTATGGGAGCCCCCTTAAATATTTAATTAATTCAACTTTTTAGAATTTGTTGAAATATATAATCTGTGAAAATTTCAACCTTGTAATTATCTCAGTTCATGAGATATGTACAGCCTCGGACAGATTTTCTATAAAAACGAGCAAAAAAAATCACTTTTTTTGTATGGGAGCCCCCTTAAATATTCTAGGAACTGTTAATCCATAAAATACTATTTCTACCTACAGTGAAAACCAATACTTACGGTGTAATCTGTGTATTACGTATTTACTCAGTTTGCATTTGCCAATTAAATTAAGATTATTAAAAAAAGTATCGAGTTTGACATGAAGTAATTACCACCTACACGTATCCCGGTGGCGTCAGGTTCGTTTCTGTACAACGAGTTTTAATAATAACAATTATATACTGCTTGATGCCATCATTTTTTAACCGTGTGGTGATCGGTTGAGAATAACACCACCCCATCTCTTTCCGTGGGTGTCGTAAGAGGCGACTAAGGAGACACAAATGAGACCTGCCTCCTATTAATCCATCCCAGGCAACGACACTTCATTTTTTTCTGAATCTGAGGTGTCGTCCTATGGTCTCATGCGGTGTTGTAGGCTCTGTAAAGGGCCGTCTGGTTCGCGACCACCCTCCTACCGAAGTCCGACGCCAAACAGCTTGCTGTGTTCCGTCGGTGCGTGGGAGTACCAGTGCCTTTATAGGCATTTTCTGGGTTAACTCGCTCCATCGTCGACCTCATCTTTGACCTTATGGTCAAGATTGAGGTCAAGAGTTAACCCATCTTATAATAAAAAAATAAAAAAAAGGCGTGGTAACTGATAATATTCATACTTTAAATATATAAATATGTATACAGAGTGTTTCATAATAAATATTGTTTATTGTACAATAAAAGATTTACATACATACATACATGCATACATACAAATACTCAATAAAGAGAACTTCCAAAAATTAAAAAAAAGATTAATGCTCAGCTCTATTTCAAATGTATGTAAAAATAAACCTGTTCGAGCCTTTAGGGATGTACGTAATTATTGATTTTGAAGTTAATTAAAAAAAAAATTGATTTATACCTTTAAATTATTATTATTATTTTTTTTTAATTATTCCATTTTTGCAAATAATTGCGAATCCCTAAGTTAAAGCAAACTCATTTGTGCCATCAGTGTTTTTAAACATTTGAGATTAGTCTGTGACGTGTTGCTACGCAACGGTTGTTAATTAGATGTCAATGTAATAAAATAAGTTAATGACTTGTTAAAAAAATCACGTTTGTTGTACATATGGGAGCCCCCTTAAATATTTAATTCATTCTACTTTTTAGTATTTGTTGTTATAGCAGAAACCGGAATGCATCATCTGTGATAATTTCAACTGTCTAACTATCACGGTTCATGAGATACAGCCCCGAACAGACTTTCTATGAAAACGAGCAAAAAAATCACGTTTTTTGTATGGGAGCTCCCTTAAACATTTATTATATTCTGGTTTTTAGTATTTGTGGTTATGGGGCACAAAGAAATACCTAATCTGCGAAAATTTCAACTGTCTAAGTATCACGGTTCATGAGATACAGCCTGGTGACAGACGGACGGATGGACAGCGGAGCCTTAGTAATAGGGTCCCGTTTTTTCACTTTGGGAAGGGAACCCTAAAAAAGGTATAAGTTATAATGTGAACATGAGTATATTTTTCATTTATGTGAAGGACAGAAATACATCACTATCTGTCACTGACATCTGTATAGTGTAAGAGAAACATGTATTGACGTCATCCGACGCTCCGAATTACGGTCATAGACTTACATAATAATATGTAGATGCTCTTTGGACCAGGAATTCTAGACGATGTCACATTCTTTCAACGTATGGACTTATTATTTTCTCTTTTTCAACGATATAGAAACACGAACGTTGTAAATGTATGGGACTGATAGATACAATAGAAAAGTCACGTGGTCAGTCCATATCAATTCCATAGAAGTACTTCTATTTCCTTATTGTTGTTCGGAAAATGTTGTGACTCGAATAAGTGAATTGATTTTCAAAAGACTAGAACGAGACAGATGTTTGCCGAGGGACATTCAGAAAATAGAAGCACCATTTCAGAACTATCGATCTAAGTAATCGAAGCGCTCGTAGCCCAGTTGCGGTCGCTGATCTCAACCAATCAGTGAGGTTAAGCAACGTACACAGAGGCAGGGAACCTGATGGGTGACCAAAGTGGCAATTTATCACGAGCGTTTCCGTGCTTCGGAGGGCACGTTAAGCTGTCGGTCCCGGCTGTTGTCGATTGACTACAGTCGTTAAAACCAAGTCAGAGGCCATTGTGCGGTTTGAAAACTCTGACACCAGGGTTAGCCAAGTTCGCCATACCCACCTACATGATAAGAAGAAGATCGATAACAGATTGTGACTTTGTCTAGGCCCGTCAAATTAACAACTTTTAAGAAATTAATAATAAGATCTTTAAGTTTTAAAAGCTGCAATACGCTAAAGTTTGTAATAAATTGATCTCTATAAAAAAGACCCCTCGGTCATGATCAAGCGTAACCTGTATGCAAATCTTACAAAAAAGTTACTCCAAAATAAAGATTTATAGTAATTCCCATCAACACACGAAATAAATAAATCAATTTAAACTTCGCAAAACTCCATCGGTACTGATTGTTAAAAAAAGATTTTAACGAACAATTTTCAGACCTTAAAACAAAAATAAACAATCAAAGCAGTAAACAAATACCGGTTGAAACTTTTTATTTCGAGTTCGGGAAAGCTATTAAAATAAATCCTTTGTTTTTATTGACATCTGTCGATAAAACCTGTAGAATTGATGGGGACAAAACGAAAGAATTATTTGTTATTTTCTTTTCAAATAAAACTATTTTTAGTTGCTAAATGTAGATATTTCTTTATTGACGGGATTTAAAAATATTTTTTTTTGTGTCTTGTGATGTTATGTTATGTTAATCGGATGTTTTCCACGTTTGGCCTCTGGATAGCGTATTCTTGCAATTTTATCGAAGGATTGAAACAGTCTTTAAATAAATAAATAATCATTTTTAGGGTTCCGTACCTCGAAAGGAAAAAAACGATACCCTTATAGGATCACTTTGCTGTCCGTATGTCTGTCTGTCAAGACCCTTTTTATCAAGAATGCGTCAAGGTATGAAGCTGAAATTTATATCAAATACTCAGGTCTACTGTCCTTGGAACTGTGAAAAAATCAAACTTTTAAGCCAACGCAATCAAAAGATACAGCCGTTTATGTCGCAAATTTCCGCAAATTTACGACACTCGCAAGGGAATCAAAACCTACAGGGTAAGTACTTACCGTGAACTCAGAATCTTGAAATTTGGTACGAAGCAACGTCTTATAGCACAGATAAAGGAAGAATTGCGAAAACCGTAAATTTTTAGTTACATCATACAATCAAAATATTTTTAATAATTTTAAACTTACTACCCCTTTCCTTATGAACGCGTAGAGGTATTAAATTTGTACGGAACCCTCGGTGCGCGAGTCCGACTCGCACTTGGTCGGTTATTATTTCTCCCAACATTGATTATTAGATTGAAGTATATTTTAACATTGGTGAGAGACTGGTGGCTGTAGTACAGACCACCAGGCCCACATCCTCAAATCAGACTTACTCTTACTCTAGGGACAAAAGAGTCTTTAAGTGGTGACCACGTATCGGAAGGCATTTTATAAGGTGGAATGACAATCTAACAATGCTAGAGGGAAGCCGTTGGATGCGGTAGGCCCAGGACCAATCAGTTTGGAGGTAATCGAGGCCTTTAACTAAGTTCAGGATGTTTTGATGTGATGATTAATGCTGATACGAACGCACCCTAGTTGAATAGAGACCAAAAATTTTCAAAGTGTGATTTTTGAGATAAAATGAATTTATATTTTTCCAACGAAGCATATGAACAACGTGTAAAAGAAGCTCGTAGCATTGTTGGTGACAGTTTGTATTACAGCGAAGGGAAATTTGAAGAAATTTTAATAAAAACGTCATGTAAAGATTTTGTGACAGTTAATGTCAACTATCCAAGATCGTTTCTCACATACGAACATTGTAGGTAACGAGTAACGTTTCCAGTAGAGCAAAATGACTAAAATGACGTAGCACTTTTTTCCAACATTAATCCGAATCACTTTAAAGTTCAAGTGAATAGGCATCTTCCAGTGAGCTTACTACCTACAACCTCGATCGCGTCTTCGGCCTTTGGCTAGATTGTGGTGAAGAACTCATTATCCAAAAGCGGTTACTCTTTATTTGTCTTTTTCAATTATTTTTGAAGTGAGAACTTCTTTAGCGGCGTTGTGCACTTTTTGGATGGGTAAAAAATGTTATACTCGCGTCAGCATCACGTGACCCCGATTGAAAATTCGTAAGACGGAGGGTAAAGTGAAAACTTCTTAGACCGCAAGGAAGAAATATATGTTCAAGTTTTCACTTCTGCTGGCACTCCCGGAGGAGTTTTTTTTATAACCTTGACGACATTTATTTTTGTCATAGTGTGACTATTACCGGTGTGCGTTTAGGTACGCGGGGCGAGGAGGCGGGCCGAGGACGGTCGCTCCCGCTCTGTTAGTTCGCCGTCATCGGTAACAAACTGACAGAGCGCGACCGGCCTCCTCTTCTCCCCGCCTCGCCGTGCATACCTAAGGCCATGTCCCCATTAGGCTAGGCTCATAGAGAGCTGACTGTCCGCCTCCCTATAATCCTAAATACAGTGTCCATATAGAGCGTACTGCACCAGTTTTCACTCCATTTTCAGACAATCAGACGCTCACTGTGAACCTAATAGGTATTCAGCAAGGTACCACCAATTCTTGACTTTTCTCAAGGTTTTCGTGGTCGGTTACTTAGGGACCTTATTCCTACTATAAAACTCTTAAAAAGTCTTATCATACTGGTAAAAAGCAAATCTTAGGCTCCGACGCTGGACTGGAATGAAAGAAAAGAACGCTAGGGTTTTGCTGTATTGCGGGCGAAAATGAGACAACCTTTTACCACTGTACATCATGTTTCATCTAATAACCCTCAGAATTTATGTCAAACTTGTGCTCTGGTACTCTGCCTACCCCGAATAGGATTACAGGCGTGAGCGAATGTAATGTAAATCTTAGAAACAAAAAATAACTAGCAAAAAAAAATACGACGAAATACGAAAGGTTACTCACATGTATCACAAGGGAATCAGTAAACAAATTATTATATTGGAAATTTCTCGGAAATACGACGTTGAGGATAAACGAGTTCAATGTTCACGTTTGGTTGCACACTGACAAACAAATTTACAGCTTTTTTATAACTAAATGGCGTAAATTTTGCCACCTGAACGGATAAAATGATCACCATTAGTAGAATAGCCGCCCGATTCGTATAATATGCTAAGTAAAACCTTCAAATGTAGGAATTTTTCAATTCAATTCATTTGTTTGCAAAAAAATATACTAAGCAAGAAACAAACCAATGACTCTAAAATAAAAAAAAATCGTACCCCACATTCTTAGTTTTTCACTTGTAAACAGCTAAAACCAGGTTGATTAAAATATTTCTTTTAATTTTTATTTAAAACCTTTATTAATTTTATTGAATTAAATTTACTTTTTTAAATTAAATAACTTTATTAAAAAAAACATACATACAAGCTAAGAACCATCATGATTACGTCAGCTTTGAACAAAGAATCTCACCCGAATTGTTGCATTCGTTTAGGAGCTTTGATGTCATCGATACACACGTCAAACGATAACACGTCTTATTGCGTCAGGGGATTAAAAATTGATTATGCCTCAAATCGGTTTCATAAAAATTCGGTCAAAATCCGATTCTAACTACGTAAACCAACTAACCTAATATTACTATAACAAGCGATACTCGAAGTGAGAATCGCAACGATATATTATATGACTGCATTCCATTTTAGAATGAGGACGCATTCGTTTTATTCATTTAAAAAAAGTGTGATCAGCTCTAATTGTTTAACTGAAATGAAATTCACAATTTTTAATTTACATCTGTATGTGTGCGTATGGTTACACGTGTGTGTCTGTGGTCGTTTGCATTTACACATACATACGCTCACGCCTATAATCCCTAACGGGGTAGGCAGAGCATCAGTGGTTCTAGAACCACTAGATGCCACGTTTGACACAAATTGTGAGGGTTATCAGCTGGAGCAAGTTGCATAATGGTGAGAGGTGGTCAGCCTTTGGCCATTTTTAGGGTTCCGTAGTAATCTACGAGCCCTTATAGGTTCGCCATGTCCGTCTGTCCGCCTGTCCGCGGGTTTCCTAAGAAACCCTTGGTACTACAGAGCTGAAATTTGGCATGGTCATACAATATTGATTGCGCTGTCAGATACAAAAAATAAAATTGTGGAAAAAAAAATTTTTTTCGGGTGTTTACCATACATGTGAAAGGGCGATGGATTTTTTTTCTCGCCGATATCATCGAGTGGGTTACCGTAGGATAGCTTTTTAAAATATAGAAGGGGTTACTACGAAAGTTTTTCAATTCAGCAATCCGTTTGGGAAACATTAATTTTTATAATGAAAAAAATGTGGAATAATTCACGAGGGTGGCATTTACGACGAAGTGTACCCTGATCAAAAATGGCTGCCATACAAGGTTCCACGCTTAAAGTGAGGCGAGGTCGAAAGCCAAGCTGTAGTATATTGACATTTCAGATGTCGTTGAATAGGTTTTTGGGGTTGCTGATTACGAAAATAACTTCAAAATTATACACGATCGCCACGCGTTTTAGCAGCAGCTCGATATTATTATATTATTCCTAACAATATATATAATATTGTCGCTAAAAAAAAATTCGCGCTCGCTTCGCTCGCGATTAAATACTTCGATTCTGTTGTATTTAGGCCAAAACTACAGTTATTTCTGAATCTACAAACTCTTTAATACATTTATTTTTTAAACTATAGTATTTGGGGATTTTAAAATCGACAATGACAATATGCTCATAGAATTAAGAAGCCAGCTGCATATTTGAACCATGCTGCTACGAAACCCTACAATGCGCGTGGCCCGACACGCCCTTGGCCGGTTTTTCTATTTCCGTTTTTCTTTTTTAACTTTATATTTTGTATGGACTGTCGCGGCTGCTAACGAGTGATAATATATTTGACGTAATTATGACCAACATAATAAAAACAAAGAAAATATTAGAATGCGCTAGCTGAAAACTCTGCCTAGCAGCTCCAGCATGATGCGCGACAAACTCGCGCGGCGCGCCACTCGGCTGACGGTGAAACTTCACTTTTATTGCGCGAGGGCCCCACTCAAAGGCTTGCTCGCCCTCTGGCTTTGTCAATGTTGACATTTTGTCATAGGACCACAGCGCATTCCGTGCGCGAGCACATCGTGCTGCTAATATATTGTAGATATATTGTAGAAGTGAGTAAGTAAGAGCGAAAGGCTAAAAGCCTATTACTACTTTATTCATGTTTCTTACTAATTACCCTCTGAATAAATATCAAATGTGAGGTCAACTGCCTCCTCCGCTATAGGAGTGAGTATATGAATAGATAGAAAACGAAAATCGATTAAATATAAAATTTAAGAAAGTGATTATAACGATTGAGATCGGTTAAATTCAATACTTAGAAAAATGGCTTTTACAATTGTGATTTTGCCAATGTTATAAAGTATTTTATCCAAAATTAAAATAGAGAATAGTGAAGTCGCCTATAACAGCCTTTAAAGGTTGAATTAAGCCAGAGCCTCGTCCTTTGATCAGCAAGGTGAACCGCTAGGACGGGATTTTGGAACACAAAGACGTTATGACCCCACACAACCCTTCCAAATCGGTTGTTTGTCAATTAATTCTTCATTATCATCTGCCCCCACTCCTGTCTGAATGACTTTAAACCGAAAATCGAGAGAAGGCAATTACTTCACTGAATCGACAATTTGACGCTCCAAACGTCCAAACAATGCCAATTGTTTTCACATCACTAGCAACCGGCGTGTTATGACCGCTTGATTGTGTTTTGAATTTGTATGTATATGGAAAGGTCATCCAAGGCATTTTTTAACCCCCAACAAAAAAGAGGGGTGTTATAAGTTTGACGTCCTGTATCTGTGTCTGTCTGTGGCATCGAACTCCTAAACCAATAGACCAATTTCTATGCGGTTTATCTATTATAGTGGTAGTATACTTGTTTGCTCATTTTTTAACCGCTGATAAAAATGAGGGGTGTTGTAAGTTTCACGTATGTTTGTGGTATTGTAGCTCCTGAACGACTGGACCAAGTTTGATTTGGTTTGTTTTTGTTTGAAAGCTGACGTGATCTAGATGGTTCTTAGCTATGTGATCAAAATTGGTTCAGCCGTATCCAGTCTGGGACCTGAGAAGAAGATGGATATGAAAACGACGAAATTCTGAAGAAGAAGGATTTTATACAGAATATTCAGGTTCCTGCACAAACGAATGAGGAGCCACTTAAGTTAAGGGGGGGAAATGTGTAACACAATTAACAAATTTTTAAAATGAATCGCAGGGCCAAATTCTGTAACTTTTTAAGTACATTTTCTGTTACATTCAGATAGCAGACGTCAGCGGATAGCAGAGACGTCGATTTCTCTATTCAGTAACGCCTTTAATTCATCTATATAATTATTACAACAGCTGCAAGACGTCCACTGCTAGACATAGGCCTCCCCCAAGAATCTCTACATCGAAAGATCCTGGCCACCCGCATCCTGCGGTTTCACGCGATCTTTACCAGAACGACTGTCCATCTTGAGGGAGGCCTTCCTACGCTGAGCCGTCCGGTACGCGGTGTTTGCCACTCGAGGACTTTTCTGCCCCTACGTCCATCAATCCTACGAGCAATGTGCCCTGCCCACTGTCACTTAAGGCTATATAGAAATTCTTCGAGCTAGTCGGTGACGTTGGTTCTCCTGCGGATCTCCTCATTTCTGATTTGATCGCGCAGAGAAACTCCATTGCCCTTTGAGTGACGTTGAGCCTTCTTATGAGGCCCAATGTAACTACACAACTACGTTTCAATACGTCATCACATCCATAACATATTCAGTTAACTGAAACTCCTCTCCATTGTTAAAATTTCCTTTTTTCTGTTTATATTTTTGTACATTTTATGTTTTTCCCCTGTTTTTGTGTTAAGTGTTTTGTATTTTCTTTGTTGTGCAATGAATAGCTGTATTTCTATAAATATTTTAAGGCTTAATAAATGAAACATGTGTGGTGGTGACTCAAATTTCAGGGAATTCCCTGCTTGGCTTTCCAAATGTAGTAATTTCCTCCGCTCGATAGCGATGCGACGTTCCATTCCGCAGGTAAACAACGTATCTCGTTTTAAAACATCAGATACATTCAATGACAACGAGTTTTTTTGTTAATACTGTCAGCTTCATATAATTCTTATGTATTGTAAAGGTCGCAAGCTTCTATAGTATAAATGGCTAATGAAAGCTTTTTGCTTTTTTCTGGGTCGAAAATCGAAGACGTATTTTTGAAATGAATCTTGAATTCGTATGCAAAAGTTACAATATATTTGTTAACATCCTAAAATTAATTTAAAATACTTTTCATCCATTTAACAGATGGGTGAAGGTCGTTTCTAGATCGAATCTTAAACTTCTCCTCTCGTCGCTTCAGCCGTGTCAGCTAAAAGTACCTACTATCTGATTAATAAACAGTTTGATGTGATTTTCCAATATTTTCCTAGCTTCCAGTATTTAGATCCCCGGTCGCTCCCTTTGAGCCTCACAGTTTCTAAGTAGCAACGACGAAGAAAAGGTTCTACTGTACTACTAACTATTACTGGAAACGGTCGTCAGTTTTGGGTCTCTTCACGCTTAGTAGGTTCTTTGGCTTCAGAGATTTTCCAAGAAATACTTATATGCCTGTTTTCTATAGCTCTTAATATTCGTTCTTGAGGATTGCATGTCAAATCGTGATTCAGAAAAATTGCTAATTGAAAGCAGGAATTTCATTCTTAAAAGTTTGTAGGTATATGTAATTGGAGTAATTACAATTCCAACCGCTTTATTAACAAACATAATTTAAAGTTGAGTAACAGTTGAGAGCCTCGCGGGAGATAAAGTAGTTATTTTTTATTTATAAAACACATGTTATTAAATATTTTTTCAGGCATCAGTCTTACCCGCACAACATTGTTATTAGGATTAAGTAAGAATAACTGTATTAGTTATATTAAAACTAAATTTTGTTGTAAGTGAGTGATAAATAAAAGTATTTCATTTCATACATACTGATCGAAGCATACATAAATAAAATAAGTTCTCGAGGTTCTTAATTATCATTTAATTTTAAATTTCAATTATAAATATGGCGGTAAGATGTTTAAAACTATCGATTTAAGTTGAAACAAGAAGCTGTGCTATATCTTGATGTTTTAAAACGATAACGTGTTAAAATATCCGTAAGAATCAGTTGCCTTTTTTTCTATCGCAGTTTTTAAAATAAAGTCGATATTTTTACGCCATCAAGGAAAGATACAGGGCAACAATATCCATACCGCCTTGTAAGATACTTAAAAAAAATATCGATTCATATCAGATGTAGTAAGGAATAAATAGTTTTGTATAAGTCAGTGAAATTAATTAGCGAAACTTTAGGGGGTGTTCCCCCCGCGAAAGTGAACAACATTCCCCAAGGGACCTTTATGCAACTCAAAAAAAAGTTCGAAATCCCTACAAAGGCAAATCAGTTTATTGGACTCTAGAATTCCGCTCGAGACTTCGTCTCCGTGGGAATTCGATAAAATTATGTAGCTTATGTTACTCAGGAATAATGTAGCATCCTAATGGTGAAAGAATTTTTAAAATCGGTCCAGTAGTTTTTAAGTTTATTCGTTACATACAAAAATACAAATCTTTCCTCTTTATAATCTTCTTAAATATATAAAAGGAGAAACTGACTGACTGACATATCAACGGACAGCCTAAACGGCTAAACGTAGGCACCGTAGAGGTGCACTAAGAAAGGAATTCCCGAAATTCCCACGGGAACGAGAATTAGCGGGAAAATCCTTTTGTATGAAAAATCAAAACCGCTTAAGTTAGACGCTTAAAATTTGGCATGCAGGTACCTTAGTAATCTTAAAGCTTAGTTGCAACAGGATATTGCGAAATTCCCACGGGAACGGGAGTTAGCGGGAAAAAACTTTTGTATTTAAAAATCTAAATCACGTAAGATAGATATTTTCAATCTGTGTACTCTGTACAAAAAAAAATAACACGCAAACGAAGTTGCGGGCATCAGCTAGTATCAGTATATAGACATATAGATTACAAGTTGCATGGAGAGTTGTTCAGTTAAATTTTCGTTTAGTGATTAAAGGCGTAACTCTATATATAGCTCAGGGGCAAACACGTGATCGAAGATGTAGCAAGCTCTCACAGAAGATGAATATTCACTCGAACTTTACAGAAATTCGGGTTACATGAGCTCAGATATGCAGACGCGGGCAGAATATTCCATTCCCTAACAGCGTACAATATAAATGACGAAGAAAAGCGCTCAGTAGATACAAAAGTTTATTTTTAAACTATTTTTATATACCAGCCCACATACGTCCCAACCGAGCAGCACGAGTACAGGCCTCCCTTCGAAAAACCAAGGGGATTTAGGCCATAGTCCACCACGCTGGCCCAATGCGGGTTGGTGGACCGCTCATCTTTCGAAAATGAGTTTTCTTGGACGGGCGGGCTTCATCACGATGTGCAAATAAAAGACGAATTTAGTGGTACAGGTCCGCATCAGGATTTGACCCCGCAACCTTCCGATTACAAGGCTGGCTCGTTACCAACCGCTGTAAATGTGTCAACAAAATTAGTTTTAAAATTCGAAATTTCCATTTAAGATATTAATTTAAAATATTCACCAATACCTCTACAGCTTAGATAAATATTTCGTAATATGTCCTTTAATTAATTACTTTGACAGAATCCGTCATTACCGGAATGAATAACTCAAATTCATTTCGAGTTTCGAAGAGGAAAATCTGTCATCGTAACTTAATATCGGTTAGTAACCTTATTGTGAATTATTACTATTTATAGATTCGTTGCCATGTTTGAATTTAAGAGAGTGTATTGAACTCGTGGTTTTTGTTGGTTTAGGATGTTAAATGTTTGAAGAACAAACAATTTGTTTCACTAATTTGGTAATGTTTTGTTTTGCAGTGTAATTAAAACCGCTTCTATTGTTATAATTACTTATTTCTCAATATCATACTTTGAATGTAACATTTTCGAAGACTTTTGCATTCGTGACGTCTTTTTATTTTAGAGTGAAAATCCCAGAATCACACATTAATTCTGTTTTAAAGACAACTTTGATGTTGCCCCTTTGTAGCCTATAATATTACCGCTTTCAATAGGTAAAAAAGTTAAATAAAGCCCCTCTTGCATGTGTGTGGGTATGTGAAGTAATCCTTTTACAATTATACTTTCAATTTTTTATATTACGAATTAAAACACACTCAAGAGGGTCTTTAGTCTTTACCTACATTAGCTTTATTTTTATTGAAGTGAAAACTTCTTTAGCGGCGTATGGCACTTTGAAGTATGGGTAAAAAATGTTAAACTCGCGACAGGACACGTGATCTGATCGAAAATTCGTAAGACGGAGGGAGAGGGTAAAATAATTGTAATAGTTCTGAAGTGTTAAATTTTTAATGAAATATAAATTGTCATGATTCTGTACGATAGCGCAATAAATTTATATTGTCTTTTACCACATAAATGATAGTATTTTTATACTGATAATAAGCAATTCGTGCGAAACTATTCCCTAACCATTCCAATATATCAACGTTAATGTTCAAGTTTTCACTTCTGCCGGCACTCCAGGAGTGCAACCCGTTGTTTTTTTTTTACTAGCTGACCCGAAACACGTCCTGTTTTCTTAAATTTCCTAATCCTCCGCTCATTTTTCTTAATTTTTTAAAGTGAAAACTTCTTTAGCAGTGTTGTGCACTTTGAAGTATGGGTAAAAAATGTTAAACTCGCATCAGGGTCACGTGACAGGTAAGGCGGAGGGAAGTTTAATAAATATAGGAAATTAAAACTAAGTTTGATAAATATAGGAAATTAAAACTGCAAAAGTCAAGATGTCATCCAGTGTCAGCATAGAAAAAATCAAATTAAATATTAATGCACAACGTTAATGTTCAAGTTTTTACTTCTGCCAGCACTCCCGGAGTGCAACCCGTTGTTTTTTTTTTCATAAAAACCTTCTCCTAAAAATAAGGAACACAATAAAAAAAGAGTCATCCAAATCGGTCAAGCCGTTCACGCGTGATGCCGCGACCAAGAGAAATAGGGATTCATTTTTGTATATAAGATAATTAATAATTTAGGTACACCAATAGTAGTACCTACATTTAATTTTCTCCTGTATTGATAAGCATTCAAAATATTACAAAATAATTACATGCCTACCACTCATAAACGTACACAAGATTCTTAATATGAATCAACAAAAGTTTTAAATAAAAAGGTTGGAACTAAAAGGTTGCAGTTTACGAGTATCTAAAAATAACTGGTTGTAACTTCTTTATGAAAATCACAATGAATTAACAAAAAAATAATCAGCTATCTTCAGTTACCGGTTACTACATTCATTACTAAAGGTAGCCTGAGACATCATTCCCATGGGAAACACGTAATTTTCTTCGTTACTCTTTATCTATGGTGTAAAAGGAAATCTTGTGCCAAATTTAAGCTGTCTTAAGTCCAAGGGTTTGGGCTAGGCGTTGATAAATCAGTCAGTCATGACTCTTACTAGAGGAAACCTAAGACTTGGTTCCCGTGGGAATATCGTAAAATCCTTCCTTATTTGTTTTCTATGTTATAAAAGAAACACTTGAGCCAAATTTCAGCTTTCTACGTCTAAGAGTTTATCAATCAGTAAGGACTTAAATACATTACTAGCTATTCGCCCGAGACTTCGTTCACGTAGGAATTCAAGAAAATGTATGTAACCCATGTTCATTTCGGATAATGTTGAATTCTAATGGTGAAATAATTTTTAAAATCGGTTCAGTAGTTTCGGAGCCTATTCAATGCAAACAAACAATCAAATCTTTCCTCTTTATAATATTAGTGCTGATGAATGTTAATACCTAAAATCGTTATTCAGTTACAATAGTCTGCCCTCCACCTTCCAATCTTCCCTGATGAATTGTCAAAGATTTATTTGTCAAAGACAAACGAAATGATTTGACGAGTAGCCTTTTAGATTCAAATCAGTTTGAAACAAAGGATTTTAATTAATTTTCAGGCAAACCTGGGCCATGGGGCTTAGTTTTTGAATTTTCGAATTTTGCAAATTGAGTAGAATACGTAATGAGTTTTTCATTGTTTTGCGTTTAACTATTGTTTTAGAAGACTGGCTATTGATATCGCCTTTCAATTTTCGAATACCGAATAAAAGTTTAAAATTTATTGATGTTCTGTTGTTTTGTTTGTGGAAATCTTGAAAAAAGAAGTTTTTGCGTTCATTAAGATTATGAATACTACTTTTAATACTAGATATTTATTTTTAATCTGTATTTGCAAACATTTTCAAATACAAAGCAAGAAAAATCTACTGAAATGTAGACGCCAACAAATAAAATTGGCGAAAACATAAAAGAAGATTTTTTTTTTCATTTTTGCTCAAAATAAATTAAAAATGAAATGAAAATAGAAGCATTTATTACAACTTATGATTCAAATTTATATTGCGGTGAGTATACATTATTAAATTTCGTTCCTATGGTTGAGCAGATTCAAGATAAGTATTAAAATTTGATTATGATTATCATGAAATTCTTCTGGATTTATTACATGAAAAAAAAAACGGAAGGAGCCTTAATTTTTTTTTCTTTTGATAAGTTCCTTATTCACAACATAAACATGGTGCAATTTCTAACAAAAATACAAATTTACAAGTTGATTCGATAACATTCTTGTTTTTAGAAGTCGCTTAACTTAAATGTATATTTTCTTGCATTATCCGTCGTGGATATTTTAATAAAAATGACTTTTTATAAGTTTTCAAAAAAAAAATTAGAAGTATTTTACCCAACATTTATGAAAAGCGCACAATAGTATTAAAATGTAAATGTCTCTTTAGAAATAAGCTTTACTACAAACTTCAGTCCACATACGTCCCCGTCCAGCGGTATAGGCGTTCTTTTTAAGCAATGAAGAGAGTTAAAGGTGCTAATGGTGTAGTGCTATGCTACATTGACTGTGATCTAAGAGGAATGAAAAAACCATTTAAAGAGCTGTCATATTAACTGAATAAGCTACGTAAAAACACAAAATGAGAAAGAAAGATAAATGTATTAATAATATAAAGCCAGAAGTCAGTTAATTACGAGGTGACCCCATCAAGCGATATAGGCGTTCTTTAGAAGCAATGAAGATTTAAGGCCGTATAATCCACCACGCTGGCTCACTGCGGGTTGGTGAACCGCGCGCCTTCCGTGAACTAAATATTTAGGACGTGTGGAGTTCATCGTGATATTTCCTTAATTGTTGAGGAAGTAATAATAATAAGAAATGTGCACATCATTCAAAAGACGAATTTAGTGGTACAGACTGCATGCTTTCACTTCTTGCAGACTTTGTGCATTTGAAATTGTAAGCATCTAAAGTGTAATGTCATCTTTTTGAGGGCCACAATTGTATAGCCATTAGACTATTGACTAATAAACTAAAAAAAAACTCAATTTAAAAAATGTAGGTCTTGCCAACCTAATTTTTTTAAATTAAGATTAATTAAGACTCATCAACGCCCAGACTAAATCCATGGTCCTAGAAAGCTGAAATTTGACTCTAAGGGTTGTTTTATTACGTAGACAATAAAGAAAGAAGGATTTTACGATTTTCCCACGGGAACGAATCCTCTCCTTTAAAATAATGGAGACTGATTGTGAATTTTATATCTAAAAACTCTTTTGTAAGGTTAATAATGTTTTGTTTCAGTAAATAAATAAGTCATCTTTTGATCTACGAGTATATATATATTTATAATTCTTATTGTATGTGCGTTTCTTGATATTGAAAGTATTTGTAATCAGCTTTCGTTTGATCACATTTTATTGACGATCGACACAGTACAGCTTCTGAATGCGGTTCCTGGATTCAATTCCCAGTCAGGAAATATATTTGTGTAAATAGGTTTTTTCAACTAACTAATGGCGTCTCAATTGTGTTTGAATAACAATGGTTGCCATTTTACCCGTTCAGTAGCAAAATTGACAACCGTCACAATTTCCCCTGTCAATTTCCAACTGTCCCTTACATTTGCTGTTCGTATGTATATTTGGGTACGTATTACAATACCGAAAATTCAAAATACCGATGGTTGAAAAACCTACGCTTAAAACATCGAAAGTTGAAATACCGAACGGTTGGAATGCCGATGTTCGATATAGCTAAACATATAATACCGATATTTAAATGACCGAATGTTCAAAATACCGAATTTAAATGACCGAATGTTCAAAATACCAATGTATAAATGACCGAAAGTTCAAAATACCGATACACGAAATACCTATGTTTAAAAACATCGATGTTCAAAATACTAAAAATTGAAATGCAACCACAGTCGTTTCTGGCACTTCGCCGGCCGCTGCCGCGGCACGCTCGCTTCGCTCGCTCGGCTCGTGCGTTGGGGTCGCAGTTCTAACCAAACCTAACCCAACCAACCTTTGACGGGTTGGTTAGGTTAGGCTACTAACAAACCTAATCGTCGCAGTTCCGTTTGTCATATAAACAGAGAAAATAAAACATTTTTACTAAAATTCGGTATTTTAGTTTTCGGTATTTTAGCCTTCGGTATTTTAGCTTTCGGGATTTCAATCTTCGGTATTTTAGCCTTCGGGATATTTAGTCATAGGTATTTCAACCTTCGGGATTTCAAACTTTCGGTCAAACAAACATTCGGGATTTCAAACTTTCGGTCAAATAAACATTCGGCCATATAATTTTCGGTCTTTCGTCCATAGGTCTTAAGAAATTCGGTTTTCTATACTTCGGTATTGTAATACGTACCCGTATATTTAGATGTATATTATATTTCTTATATATTTACAAATATATAAAAAATACTTATATATTTGTTTATTAGTATTATTTATATATATTTATGCACCACCAACTACTTCTTACCTTACTGTTGTCCTACCCTAAGGTTGCCTGGAAGAAATTGTTACCTAGCAATAAGGCCACCTTAAAACTATGTTTTATGTTCTGTTAATTGTATTGTATGTCTTTGTGTGCAAATAAAGTATGTTGTATTATATTGTAATTTCACACATTTGATGACGGCTGTTCCGACTAGTGTCGCCAGCGCCAATTGAATTTTTAGTTGCTAGGTAGTTTGCAATAGTTCTCAATTTCACCACCAGACGGAACGGATAAAATGGTTAAAACTGTCATTCAACCACTATTGAGACGCCGTTGATTAGAGGAATAGCCGCCTTGATCTTTGACTCTCGTTGTGTATACCCCATGGGACCTACGACGCAAGGGAAAAACTTAAGTGTGGACCTTTGAGTGCCATCGCTGTAGCTCGGAAAAACTATTTATATTTTTTCTTATCTACTGGTGACAATACATGTAAATCAACACTTATGGATAGAAATTTAGTAGTGCTACTTGTAACCAATTAAAAACTAAAACTAATTATATACATAATTTAAAAAAAAGTTTAAATTGTATGTTTTTTATTTTATGATTAACAAAAACTTTAATGATTTTATTTACGTAACACATTTTCAAACATAACAATAAATTAAAATTAAATCTCCGACATTTACACATAACTACGGAAATTTTTCAAAATTTTTTTTAACATTTAAAATTAAAAAAAAAAATTATGTACCTTCCTCCAGTCCGTAGAGCCCACTTCCATTCCCTTTCACAACAATATTGTACGTCGGGTTGTCAAACAGAAACTTATCCACTTTTTACATAACAATAATTCACAGACAAAGTAACTTCAACTCACTCTTGGCCATTTTAATTTTAGATTTATCGAAACTGTAACTCGATCGTAGCTTCACCGTAGGCGTGCTACGCGGTTAGTCTACGAACTTGTACTGCCGTAGCGGGAAACCCAGCTACGAAGAGTCCGCTACGACATCTCGTCAATTTTCTGTCCTGTTCTTTCTTCCCTTGTTTTGTATTTAATTATCTCTTTTTCTGGTCACATCTGAATAAGCGTGGATGTAGATTGTGTTTGCTAAAGGCTTGAGCTAGACTTATTGTTGCCTTTTCAAGTCACATTTCGTTTTTCTTATTCCGATATATTCCAAGATATACAGAGTTTAATTCTACGTCTGATAAAATGCGATTATATAGGGTTCTACATGAGCGTACTAAGAAACCTTATTTACATTGCTAATTACTTTGCTAAACTTTCTAAAGGGATAAAGTGAAGCCTTAAACGGTTGGGACTGCTTTGTGCGTTGATTGCAAATTAAGGTAGTAGTAATTTTTAATTTAGAAAATAGAAGTATATAATCTATCTCAAACTATTTTTAACCGACTTCAAAAAAGGAGGAGATTCTAGGTTTGACCGTATTGTGTCTTTATTTTTATGTACGTTCACAGATGTTTTCGCTTACTGTGAACCGATTTTAAAAATTATTTTTTTGTTCGAAAGAGTCAATTCAAGAGGGACCATATTCTCACCAAATTAGAATCAAGCTAAGTAAATTTGATAGGCAAAAGCAGTCTGGCTCCAAACAGATCAATAGGTACTACGCAGCATATCAAATTATGTTTTCTTTATTTTTCGCTTTTTTGAAGTCAGTTTAATTAATACGACTGTGTTCTGGCGGAAAGTATTCTATGTCATTTTCCAAGCCTTTTGCCATCCACTGGGTGATTTCAAATTAGTTTTTATACTTAAGGATGTAAATTAGCCCATAAAATTAAACAACTTTGTGTGGAATCAACCCCTAAAGTTTCGATTCCAATTTAAAGGCATGACAAAAAAAAATGCAAAAAAATAGTCGATTCGTCGAGTCGAGGTAAAGTGGCAATTTATCACGAGCGTTTCCGTGCTTCGGAGGGCATATTAAGCTGTCGGTCACGGTTGTTGTCGATTGACTACAGTCGTTAAAACCAAGTTAGAGGCCACTGTGCGGTTTGAAAACTCTGACACCAGGGTTAGCCAAGTTCGCCACACACTTGACTATACCTACACGATAAGAAGAAGAAGTCGATCCGTTGTTCCGTCATGAAGTGAAGGTGTTGTAATATTTGACACACAGACACATGGATACTACACATGTCGAACTTATGACACCTCTCTTTTTTTGGCGCGGCTTAAAAACAACCTATCACAGTCACTCACCGCTCACTGCGCTCTCATGGTACTTAATGGGCCTTTTTATAATTCGAAAACGGCACGGCAAAATGGTATTACCATTGCCTCATATGTAATAGTAATACTACAAGTAGAGAACATAGGGGGCAATGGTAATTCAAATTTCGAAGTGCCGTACCAATGGGCTTTTTATTATTCGAACGGCACGTCACGGCACTTCGAAATTTGAATTACCATTGCCCCCTATGTTCTCAGCTTCTAGTATTACTATTACATAGAAGGAAATGGTAATACAATTTTGCCGTGCCGTTTTCGAATTATCAAAAGGCCCAATGCACTCTTGTCGGAAGCACAAAACCTTGATGTTTCTGTTGATAACAGCATGGCTAACACGGCCCGTGATGAAATGTGATGACGTGGCTAAGACTTGCTCGCCCCTTGGCATTGTTATTTCGACAGTATTGTGACATTTGACCGGGGCCCCGATTCAGTAACTTCAGTTGTGTGTCGATGGAATTGCGGCCATTTTTTCTGTTGAGGTGGTGAAATTGAGAACAATTTATTTTGATAGCCCAGTTGGTAATAAGCCAGACTTGTAATCAGAAGGTCACGGGTTCTAATCATGGTGCGAGCCTGTACCACTAAATTCGTCTTTTCGGATTTATGCACGGATTTCTAATTATCACTTCTCAACGGTGAAGGAAAACATCGTGATGAAACCCGCCCGTCCAAGAAAATTCATTTTCGAAAGACGAGCGGTCCATCAACCCGTATTGGGCCAGCGTGGTGGTCTATGGTCTAAATCCCTTTTGTATTTCGAAGGGAGGCCCGTGCCTTTCAGTGGGTACGTATATGGGCTGGTAAGAATACTTGCTGACAACCACCCCAACCAGCAGCAACGTAAAGTTGCAAACTAAATTGCAACTGAAAATTCAGTTGGCGGTGGCGCTACCAGACAAAACAGCCGTCATTAGGTGTAAGAAATTTGGATAGTTCTCAATTTTGCCACTTGAATTAATAAAATGGCGACCATTCCATCGACACACAACTGAAGTTACAGAATCGGGGCCAGATTGTTTTCACGTTGTGCTTAAGCTGCTGGTCAGAAATTATATTTATAATAGCAACTTTGCTTCGTTTTGTTCATTTTATTTATAAATTTTGATGAGTTAAGAAATTTGTTGTTTTCCATTGTAAATGTTGATAGAATGTTCTATAGTTATCTGTAGTTGCGCTTATGTTTTATGTTTCTCACAGAGGTTTAGTATACTAATTTCTGCAATACTGTGTAGATATTTTATTAAACAAATAGATGAATATTTTGGTGGTTTAAATAAAGTGATACCAGTGCTATATTTTTTTTATTTATAAATACGAAGTGGTATGTTAAAGTGTAAGTTTGTCGATTAAAATGGGTATCCTAATGGATACCATCGTCAAGTCACTTACACACTAGGTAAAAGAAATCTCTTTTCGATTCTTACAAAGTCTTTATTATTTGGAAAGGAAGGATTTTAGATTCAAGGGTAGAAAACACCTTTTACTGATACTTGTTTACCTATATCTCCTGATTTCCGAAGCACTTCGGCACTTCTCGTCCCTTTTAACACTTTGTATATGGGTATCGAAGTCACATGAAGATATAAAAAGGAGGAGGTGCCAGTTGACATTAATTAGGTCTTTACTGGAAACACTCAAAAGGTGATGTAAAGCCTCACCTAATTTAAGATTTAAAAAAAAAACTTAGTTTAGGTAGATAGATAAACACTTCATTAATTACACAGTGAAACAAAAACATTTAAGTACTAAGATAATTTATAAATTAATCATTTTGTATAACCGCCGACGTTAATCTATATGTACAGGGTGGCCGGGAAGTTGACGTTTAAAAAAAAAATTTAGATCCCTCGTGTCGTGGGGTATCCGAAACACCCCTATGTATGTTCCGCGATTTTTTGTAGTTTTAAAGTAACGATTTTTTTTCTGAATTTTCGAGAAATTTCGACCTGACCGGTTTAATTTTTTTTTTTTAAGTTGAAGACTTTTTCGTGATTTTTTTTTTGCAACTAAATCTTTATGAGTTGTTCTTTTATGAATAAAATAATCAGCTTCGTAACTTTGATAAAAGAACCTTATGAAAGAAAAAATACGGCAGCGTTCCCCTCTCTCAGGCGTTCACTGAAAACCAGCGTCGATGGCTCTTCGGAGCCGCGGCATTTTGCTGAGTGAAAGCCTTTTTGGTACTCTTTTACTTAGTTTTTAGTTTATTATTAGTTTAGTCTTAGTTTTCTTCAATGTAAAAGTACCAAATAAATGTTTTTCTATTCTATTCTATTCTAAAATTAAGAAAGTTAAAAAAAAAACAGGACAACGTCTGTCGGGTCAGCTATTTGCTTATAAATCTTAAACGTCTGTAACAATTTTGATCAAATACAGCTGAGAACCATTTCGATTACGTCAGCTTTAAAATGAAAAACCCGCATCAATATCATTTCATTCATTTAGGATCTACGATGCCTCAGACAGCCACACAAAACATCAAACAAATAGCACTCCTCTTTTTTGTCGAAGGTTAAAAATATAGCTGTCATCTTCCAGGGCTCTTACTATCCTGTGCAAAAAATCATGTCATAACAAAAAAACAACACAAAAATCCTTATCTTATGCCTACTAATATTATAAATGTCAAAGTGTGATTTGTTTATCCATTCTTCAACCTTTTTTAAATAAACCTACACTCTATAGCTCTATACTAGAAAAATGGTGTAAAATCATATATGTGACTGTGAAAATGGAAAGGTAAAACTTTCGTGATAGTCATTAAGGTGCACAATTAGTGTGATGAGCTATACTTCGAAAGTTATATCTTTCACTAAACACAGCCGCATATTTCCAAAAAAAAATTTTTTCCTCCTTTACTACTCCGTGGCTGAAATCCCCCTTCTACCCTTATGTAAATTCACAACAAAAAGGGTTTTATCCCCTTAAATATACATTTTCCCTTTAATCGCATTCTGATTGTGTTTTCACATTTTTTGCCTATCGATGTTTAATGAGTATAAAAAAACCATTTACATTTTTCTTTAGACATAAAATTTGTTATTTTTGTGTTCTTCTCTGTCTTTCATGTGCTTTTATAAGGTAACCTTATTGGAGGCTTTTGATTTTATTTTGAACTAGCTTCCCGCCCTTGACTTCTTTCTTGTAGGAGTTTCGGGAATGAATTATACACATAAACCTTCCTCTTGAATCACTTCTTCTATTGGTAAAAATCCGTTTAGAGTTTTGAGTTTATCGCATTCAGACATATAGACGCGGCGGGGTACCTTGTTTTATAATATAGTATGATAAAATCGTTATCTTTATTTATTTATTTTACGTTGATACACACAACGTATAAAGATAATGTATATTATATATAGAGCACAGAAATATACATTGTGAACTCCCTGAGACAAGGGAATATTATCTGTCATAAAATTTGCAAGCAAAATCTAGATTATGAAAGACAAGTCTGCAAGCGCTCAAGGTCTCAAGGCTAGAAGTTCATAAAATAGTCAAATTCTTGTTTGGACCGTGATATGACAAAAGAGTGACGGCTAGAACTGCCTAGCATGGACAGTTAGGTTCTGAAATTTTAATTCTGTATGCCTTAGAGATAGTATTGTCTGCTTGTAGTGTTTATACGACGACGTAAATGAATAAAGAACGTGTTTGTATTCACTATTTGTTTTCTGACACACTTACTTTAAATATTTAATTAATTATTTAATTTAAGAAAAATAAAAATTGCGAAGAAATCGATGAACATAAATAAAAACTGCCAAAAGCGTGTCGGGACACGCGCATTGTAGGGTTCCGTAGCAGCATTTAGGGTTCGATTTCTTATTAATAAAACTTAGTCGTTTTATTAAAATACTAAAAACTGAAACGATTTGAGTTGTTTTCAAAAGACTGAAAGACTTAACCAATTCCAGCTGATTTTAAAAGACTTAAACGACTCGAGTTATTTTATGTAAAAGGGCTCGTACCGCAGTCTGTGTGTGATATTCAATATATATTTTGTAACATATCAACCAAAAGGAATAATTCACGCCTAAACCGCTAAATACATTTTGGTAAAATTTAACAAGAGGATAAAATTAGAAATTTACATTCTATAAACACATACATTACGACTGTCGATTTCCTAGATAATGAGTCGCCAGTCTTTTAAGTCCTTAAAGCTGTTTAAGTAAAAGCTCAGTTTTCTACGTTAAAAGACTTCTACTAAAAAAGCTAGTCTTGTAACTAAAGGTTAGGAACTAAAAGACTTAGTCAGTCGTGAGGTGTCAAAAATAAGGCGAGTCTTTATTTCATCACTAGTCATAGTCGATGTTAAAATCTCCAAATACTATAGTATCAAAATACAAATGTATTAAAGAGTTTGAAGTTTCAGAAATAACTTTAGATTTGGTCAAAATACAACCGAATGCAAGTATTAAATTCGCGAGCGTAGCGAGCGCGACTTTTTTTTGCGATTATATTATTTTTAGAAATAATATCGACCTGCAGTGCTGCTAAAATAATTTTGATGTCATTTTAGTAATTAACACCCCTCAAAACTTATTTAACGACACCTAAAATGTCAATATGTTACAGCTTGGCTTTTGACCTCGTTTCACTTTTATCGTGGAACCTTGTAAACATATTCTTATTAATCCCAAAAACGTTTGGAACTTGGTCGACTATTACTCGCAAACTTGAAGGGCCAACTTATGTGTGATAGTTTTCCTTTCAATTTAGTTGTATATTCTATAACCGTGAATTTTTTCACATTTTTAGAAACAACCGTTTAGCTGGTAGAGGGGGATACTTGTGTTTGGCAAAAATTGTCACTTTAAAAATTTATATTTTGCAGACGGAGTGCTGAATCGAAAAACGCTTGTACTAAAACCTTTCTATCTTTTAAAAAGCTATCCTATGACACCTTATTTGATGATATTGGCGAGAAAAAAAAATTCATCGCCCTTTCACGTCTATGGGAGACACCCGAAAAAAAATTTTTTTCTAAGATTTTACTCTACAGTTCTGGTGGCGTGATTTTTATGTATAATCATGCCAAATTGCAGCTCTGTAGTACGAAGGGTTTCTTAGGAAACTCGCGGACAGACGGACAGACGGACATGGCGAAACTATAAGGGTTCGTAGATTACTACGGAACCCTGAAAAGGTATATACAGTCGAACATAGAACCTAATGCTTTTTTGAAGTCGGTTAAAAATTAAACTTAATTTAAATTTGAATTAAATTAGTTCAATTTTTAGGTTTAGGTTTACGGGCAATTTAATGAAGAATTTAAGTAGCAGGCAAGTTTAAAGCTGTAATCAAACAACTTTTAACATAATAGGCTCATTTTATATTACTTAACAAAAATATGGGGTGACTGTATCCATGAAACTGAACAACTTTCCCTAAGGAAACAATATGAAATCTTTAAAAAAGTCGACTTCCGAAAATTGATTTGTATTGCACGGCGCGTAAACAAGCGCGCGACGGGAAAAGTTGTTCAGTTTTGTAAGCTGATTGAAATCCTTAATTTCCGCTTACCAATTTAAAGTCACCCAAAAACCTGATAAAAATACTTTAGTTATGTACCTACAGGATAAGGACCATTAATAAGAGAAGAGCTATGACCAAATTTGTAGAAATTCTGAACCAAAGAAAGACTAAAATAAATTGTCATAAAATTTCTTGAAAATTGTTCAAGGACCCTGGAACTTGAAACTGTATTTATGAGACTCAAGAGAGACTCGAGATGGAATGCTCTCGTGAATCTGTAATTTCCGTGCCTATTTGCTTCAGAGAAATTGGGTCATTTCAGTAAGAAATATCAACGAGAACTAGGGAAATTCCAGTAATAATGAAGATTTCTTGTCGTATGACCATTTGATTAGTTTTTAGGGTTCCGTAGTAAACTATCGTTGCAGTTTCGCCATTTACGTTTTTTCACGGTTTTTCTTAAGGACCTTTTATACTAAAAACAACATAGTTTGGAACGTTTATACGCCTACAAAACGGTAAATAGAAGAATAAATAAAAAATAATAAATAAATAGATACAAACGGGAATGACTTGCCTAATAATATGAAGGTCGAATTTTTAAATATTTGTGAGGAATCTTGGCATTTATTTATCAGTATGATATATGATATAAATATAATATATTGATAAATATATTATACGTATTAACAAAAAAAGAGTATATAAGTAGTCCTTTATCAGTTGTAAATATAGCACAAGTATTTAGTTGTGACGGTACGACACAGATACCAAATTGAGCATTATAAAATAGAAAGCTGGACCGGACATTCAGATTTATGACAAGACATATTTTTTTATTCTCTTTAACAATTTTAAAAGAATGTAAGCTGAGAAGCAACCCATAAATTTTGTAAATACTTAACACCCCATGAGACGAGAATTTGTGAACCATAAATCTCATAAATTGCTAGAGTTTTTGTTCCCTTACACTTTAAAAGCAATTTCTTTCCTATTTCTATTATTTTAAAAAGAACTGATGCTGGCCAAATGTTTTGACGACTTCCAGGAACACAAGAGCTGAGGAGTCACACGTGTTTCACCATAAGAGCAACTGAGAGAGATGATGAAGGACACTTGCGAGAAGGAGATGGAATAGGCAGGACCTACCCCTGTCGGAAAATACGCGGCTTGACCAATGATGACGCGACACGAGAACTAACCCAGGGCGGGAAAAAACCGCTCTACCAATGAGGACGAAGTGGGCGGCTCCAGGCTGCGCAGGAGCTGAAGATGAAGAGAAGGAAGAGATGGACACTCAAGTTTTAACCGTGAAACTGACAGCACGCGTGTGGGCCTTCTGCCATTTTCTCTGTTAAATATAACTAGAAAATACTCACTAGGTTATTATATATACTAAGAGATAATAAGTCTAGAATCTTGTTATTATAGTGGTTGTAGTGTTTGTGTCCGGCCGGCGCAATAAAAGTTAAGTAAAACTGTATTAGTCCTAAGACGCTCTATACTTCCTGTATTCTGCAAGGGATTGTTATGCGACTGTTAAAGCCAGTTAAATCTATAATGCCTAATCAAGGCTCAGTAAAGTAGAATCTCTCGGTGTCTTCTAGCTCTGGTAGGGGGACTTGTCTCCGTATGAAACAAGGGCTTGCCCCGAGGCTAAGGGTTTACTAAAGAATAGAAGCCGCTACTGTTGTGGGTTCTATGCTATAGTAAGTAGCGGTGGAAGAGCTATTTCCCAATTTATTGAATTATTTATATTATTGACCGCATAACAATTTCTGAATATTTATAAAACACCTAAGCTTTGCTTATATGTGTACTGATTTCCTATGCATTACCCCAATAAATCTCCTAAAAGGTCTTGGTTGGTTTAATTTCATAACTCTCATAATTAAGAAAACTCAAGCCTCATTTATAATCTCTCAATATCATTCTTATAAAGCTAGTTCTCCATTTACTAAATCTCAGCATACTCAATTATTAATCGATGTAGATATTTTATTGACAAAGTAAAGCTGGATTCACTGATCACATTCTTGAAATTCTTTTATTCTTCTAAAATATAACATTAATATATAGTCATTTAATTCTAACATAAAATATCTGATTTTTCATGCGAATTCTAAGCAAATTAATTGAGTTCAAGACACAACGACTTCAGTTCCATTATTAAAGTCGAGCTCTTTTGATTTATTGCATCAATAAACACTGCACTGTATAATCTGAGCTATAAACATGATATCAAGTATACCATATAAAGATTGGGACTTTGAGTCATAGACTACAGCAATACACAATTACAAACACATAATAAAAGCGCAAATATATAAATGGGGCCCCACAAATAAAGAATATTGCTATATCTGTAAGACAAGTTGGGTATGTAAGGCTTTCTACTGTCGGTTCATCCTGGCATGAAATACGGCGTCTGCATCTTGTATCCCGCTTGGTTACAGGTAAAAACTTTTAATAAATTCGAGATTGAGTCATGTATTTGCCTTCTTGTTTTTATTATTAGTAACTCATTATCTCTGTCCATCTACAATTAGGGTATGTAAGGCTTTCTACTGTCGGTTCATCCTGGCATGAAATACGGCGTCTGCATCTTGTATTCCGCTTGTTTATGGACAAAACCTTTTAATAAACTCAGGATTGAGTCATGTATTTGCCTTCCTGTCTTTATTACGAAGAATAAACATCTAGAGATAAAATAAAAGTCTTGACCTAAGTACTCTCTCTAATGGTGACAAATATATGAAGTCAAATAAGTTTGTCAACAAAATGACAAAGAAAAATAACTAAGCTAGTTTACTGATGCAATTTTATAGACGATCACAGCTAAGAAAGGTAATCGACTACTCTGAAAATGAAATAAAATCGTTGGGGTGGGTTGGTACCGTTACAGATGGTCCGCGTGACCGAGGATCTAGAAAGTGTTTTTGTAGCAACAAAAACTGCTAGATAAATTACCTGAATTAAAAAAATTACACAACGTAGAAATTAAATATGGCAAGAGTTACATTTATTTTTATTACTAGCAAATTTTAATTTCAACTTATTGACTAATATTTTCATTAAAACCAAACCAAGACCTTACTCTTTGTATTTGTTTATGTGCGCATGCTATTTACAGGTCATTCATTTTTTTAATTATTCGAATATTTTGTGTTTTTTGTTATCTTAGGCGACAATAATGTCTCAAGATCAGATATCTGGGTTGCGTAGAGGGCGTAAGCGTAAGGTAGCCTCGACCGACGACGGGGGTAGTAATACGAAACGTGGAAGAGTACAGGAAAGCGTTCCTGAATCGGTGAGTTCGAGTGTAGGATTAGAGTTAATACTAAAAAAGTTGGATACGTTAGGGACTCGTTTAGCGGCACTAGAGTCGGTTCGGTCTAGTCAGGCGGAAGAGAACAATCGCGAGTTAGGCTCAAGTTCAAGTAGGGAGGTAGGGGCTTTAGGTTCGAGTTCAAGTAGGGAAGCGGGAACGTTAGGTTCGAGTTTAAGTAGGGATGCAGGGATAATAGTAAGTCCCGTTAATTCCCCTGTGAGCGAAGGCGGCAACATAAACCATGTCTATGTGATTCAACCGACGGTAGAGAAACCTACTTTTAATGGTCGTAGCGAGATGAATCCGATGCGTTTTCTGAAGAAGCTAAGAAAGTACATTAATTCAATCAACGGACAAGGCAGGGCAGTGGAGGTAGCTACTGATTGTCTTTTAGGGCCTGCTCAAAAAGTAATGGAGATGTACGATAGTAGTTGGCACTCGCTGGAAGATTTTGAGAACGATTTTCGAAAGTCGTTTTGGGGTGAAAAACAACAACAAAATGCAAGATATAAACTTATTAATACCTCTTGGAACTCAGAAGGCGGCCTTTCGATGGGCGAACACTTCGCCGAACAAGCAGATACCGTTAGATCACTAACAATACCAATGGATGAAACCGATATTGTAAATTGCATAATGCGGCATTATCCTGTTGATGTACAGAGGTTATGGTTCACGAGAAGGGAACCTGTGACAATATATGCAGCGGCGGAATTCCTTCGAGACATCGAACAAAACGTCGTAGTTAGGCGAACAGATAGTTCAATTGCCCGAGGGCAGGCTGGACGAGGACGAGGACAATATCGTCACGCTGGGTTTAATGTTATTAGTGCGGATAGCCCTACGGTTAGAGGACGTGGGTCATATCGAGGTCGCGGGTCACGAGGAGGTAGGCGCGGTCGTGGATTAGGATACCGGGGTCATAACTTACCTGCAATAAAGTTTGAGCGTGCAGGCGCGGAAACCACGGATACAGCGCAAGGAAAATCCTCTACAGCGCAGACAGAAAATACGAGCGACTCAGATAATAAACGATCGGGAAACGACAGGAACTCGTGCGTATAAATCCCGTACGTTCGAGATTAGGGGAAAGCAGGGATAATTCTCAAACTTTTGAGGACAAGAAGGAGGAAAATGAATTCAATCATACTAATTTTATTGCTTATAATTACATGACTCGGACTGGTTGGGTTCCCGGTAAAGGCCTCGGAAGGTTTGAAAGTGGGATTAAATATCCAATTAGAACTCAGGCGGTGTCCGAGAATGAAAATGAGCTATTAGAGGTAGGGTGTTTATTCGACAGGATGGAAGATACGATCTATCTTTGTGAAGAAGAGGGAGGGCCGTGCGATTTATGTGATGCAAGAGAGAGGAGGTCATATACAATATTTAATAGCGATGAATTTTATGAGGAAGATCCTGGAATTGAGCATTCATTATCTCGTTTACCTGAAGTAACGATTAGGGTACAGGGCCGAGAGATTAAGTCCTTACTTGATACTGGTAGTCAGGTAACGGCTATTACATCAAATTTATACGAACTCATAAAGAATGATGTAGGAGAATTACCTGAAATACCTATTCCCGCCATACAAATTCAAGGCGCGTTTGGCTCAAAAAGTGAGCGTTTAACTAAACTCACGCTTGTCACAATAGAGTTAGGTGCAGTTCAAGTAGAAACTCCAGTATTAATACTAAAACGACTCCCACGTCAAATGATATTAGGACATGATTGGTTGGAACGTATGAAGGCAGTTATTATATGCGGGCCGGATAGTAGTCTGGAGGTAGAACACATGGGAATAAAAACACGAATAAAAATGAGTTCATATGAGACAAGTGAATTGGGACGTGTCATAAATAGCTTAGTGAGTCAGGTAACTAATAAGAATACCGACAGCAGCAATAAAGAGTCAATAGATGAGTATATACGGGCCGTAAACATTCCGGAGGGCCATAAAATGCTATTGTTACCAATATTAAAGAAAAATAAAAGGGTTTTTTCATCGCAACCGGGTCTCACAGACAAATACACTCATAAAATAGAGATGACGGACAATACACCATTTATTAAGCGTTCATATCCGATTCCCATTGCGCATCGTGAACGTGTCCGACAAAAGATTGAAGAGTTAGAGTGTCAGGGTATCATAAAACGAGAAAGTACACCTTATAGTAGTCCGCTAACTTACACACTAAAGAAAGATGGTAGTGTTAGGTTGTTATTAGACGCGCGCGAGTTAAATAAGCGTATGGTCAATGACGCGGAGGCGCCACCTTTGACTTCTGAAATTTTACAATCATTTCATGGGGTAAAGTTTATCAGCCTCTTGGATATTAATAATGCCTACTTTAATATCCCTTTGGATAAAGATTCGACTAAATATACAGGTTTCACATTCATGGGAAAAACATACACGTATTCGGTTTTACCGCAGGGACTTAAGACTTCGGTGGCAAGTTTTTCTCGAGCAATGGATATAATACTAGGGCCGGAAGTTAGGGATTTTTGTATTAATTACTTAGATGACCTAGTAGTGTTTAGTTCTGGCACGTTAGAGCAACATATAGAGCATGTTGATCGCGTACTAGAACGACTCGGCGAGGCGAATATGACATGTAGTTTAACAAAATGTGACTTTCTACGTAAAGAAGTCAAGCTGTTAGGTCACATAGTAACAACAGAGGGTATACGAATGGATCCTGAAAAGACCCAAGCAATTAAAGATTTTCCGAAACCCAAAAACGTAAGACAATTAAGAGGATTCTTGGGGTTGATAAACTACTTCCGGAAATTCATAGATAAGTATGGGGAAGAAACAAAACCCTTGTGTAATCTATTAAGAAAGGGTGAACAATGGCGGTGGACGCCAGAACTTGACGAATGCTTTATTCGTGTTAAAGAACTCTTTTTAGATACTATTGTGCTTGTACATCCAGACGTAAACAAGACATACTATTTGCAAACTGATAGCAGTGCGATTGGCATCGCAGGTTGTGTGTATCAATTGTCTGAAAGTGGGGAGCCGCTGGTTATTGGATTTTGCAGTAAAGGATTAACTGACGCGGAGATGCGGTGGACAGTTTCAGAGCAAGAATTGTGGGCGATAATCTACAGCCTGACTAAGTTTGAGACATATTTACGTGGCGCGGAAATAATAATACGGACTGACCATAAGAGTTTAACGTTTCTCTGTTCTTGGAAACTTTTAAGTGCGAGACTAATACGCTGGGTCCACTATATAGGACGATTTAATTACCGTATAGAATATATAAAGGGAAAAGACAATTGTTTAGCTGACATTTTATCGCGGAACATTGCAGAAGAAGAAGGGGGCCAAGGTATGAGGAAACAGTGCCCGCAATTATACCTATTTAAGACCACCAACTCGTCTGATTTGGCAGAAAAACTTCAAAAAATAAGTCAGTTACAAAGGGCAGACGAACAATTGCGCGAAACAATAGAGAGTTTGAGTAAGGGGGACAAGGTTTCGAGTGAAAGATATGTATTGTGTAATGGAGCTTTATACTATAAAAAAGCGACTGGCGAAAGAGTATTAGTAATTCCCGAGAAAATTAGAGACCACTTGATAACATCCATTCATGAAGAGATTGGGCATTATGGAAGATTTAAAATCTACTCTTTAATGAAAAAACGATATTATTTTGCGAATATGGTACAGGAGATAAACAGAGTTGTAACTAGCTGCGAGACATGTCAAAAGACTAAGAGTGAGCTTAGCAACACAGTGGGACCTATGAAGCCTGTGATTGCGGAAAATCTAGGAGAATTAGTATTTGCAGACTATTATGGCGAACTCCCTACAGGAAAATTTGGGAACAAATATATTTTTGTGATGCAGGACGCATTTAGCAAATTAATCAAATTATATGCCGCTCAACGAGCGACTGGTCATCACGCAATCAGTTGTGTCAAGAAATTTCACACGATGCTAAAAATTAAGACAATAGTAACAGATAACGCAGCTCAGTTCGTTTCACGTGTTTGGGAGGACGGTCTATCAAATCTCTCAATAAAACTTTCACATACGTCGGTTCGAAATCCACGTCCGAACTCTACTGAGAGAGTTAACCGAGAATTAGGTAGGATATTCAGAACGATGTGTAACAGATCTCACAAAAGCTGGGTAAGCGTACTGCCCCAGATAGAGGAGTGCTATAATAAGACTATACACTCCAGTACAGGGTTTACTCCACTGGAGTTGTTAAATGGAGAGGAGACAGTATTGTCTACTGATAAGTTCCTAAAAGATCGAGTAAGAATCCAATTAGATATCGAGACAATGCGTCAACAAGCAAGAGAGAATATCAGAAGGGCCGCTGAGAATAGGTCAGAGGGGTATAACAAGACGCATAAATTAATTCAATTTGATATTGGCGATAGAGTCAAGTTACGGACGTTGCCTAAGTCAAATAAGTCCCAGAAGTTGACAAAAAAATTTTCGTTGCTCTACGAAGGCCCGTATACGATAGGCGCGATACCTTATAATAATGTATACACTTTAATTGACGAAACGACCGGAAACGTCAGAGGGAACTACAATGCAGTTCATTTGGCTAGGTACTATACATAATTAGGACTATACTTCTTTGTCTAATCGCTTTGTAAATAGCGTATGTAGATACTTAGTATGCGTAAACTTATTTTGGTAAGAAAAAAAAATAATAATGATAAAATAAAAGGTACAAAAATAATACAAAAAAAAATACTTCTTTGTCTAATCGCTTTGTAAATAGCGTATGTAGATAGTATGCGTAAACTTATTGTAGTAAAAAAAAAAAAAAAAAATTAAAAATAAATAAATACAAAAATACAAAAATAATACAAAAAAAATACTTCTTTGTCTAATCGCTTTGTAAATAGCGTATTTAGATAGTATGCGTAAACTTATTGTAGTATTTCAGTAAGAAAAAAAAATACGAAATTTTTTTGTGCATGTTAGTCATACCACTTGCGTTTGTGGAATCAATAAATTTCTAAGAACTAAATGACACATAATGTATAGGTATATATCTACGGATTCACAAATGTTCGATTTTTACTGACAAAACCAAATTTTCTATTTATTTGATCTTTTCTTCAAAAGAATGGGTGGCGCTAGGACTCGGTAAACTATGGAATAAGGGTACACTTACCCAACAATGAAGGATAGCACCTTGTTTACCTCAGAGATAATTACACTATTATGAAATGGAGTAGAGTTGTAAAGGCCCGGATGGGTTTTTTTTCCCTCTGAGTAATGGTCGGTTGCTTCTGAGCTTACATTATAAAAAAAAAAAAAAAAACAGAATAGTCCACGCTTGATGTCATATTTTATTGAGAGAGACGAAATGTGTAAATTCATCTTTCGACCTACGATCAGAAAGTTTAATTTCCAGAAAGTGGAATGTGACGGTACGACACAGATACCAAATTGAGCATTATAAAATAGAAAGCTGGACCGGACATTCAGATTTATGACAAGACATATTTTTTTATTCTCTTTAACAATTTTAAAAGAATGTAAGCTGAGAAGCAACCCATAAATTTTGTAAATACTTAACACCCCATGAGACGAGAATTTGTGAACCATAAATCTCATAAATTGCTAGAGTTTTTGTTCCCTTACACTTTAAAAGCAATTTCTTTCCTATTTCTATTATTTTAAAAAGAACTGATGCTGGCCAAATGTTTTGACGACTTCCAGGAACACAAGAGCTGAGGAGTCACACGTGTTTCACCATAAGAGCAACTGAGAGAGATGATGAAGGACACTTGCGAGAAGGAGATGGAATAGGCAGGACCTACCCCTGTCGGAAAATACGCGGCTTGACCAATGATGACGCGACACGAGAACTAACCCAGGGCGGGAAAAAACCGCTCTACCAATGAGGACGAAGTGGGCGGCTCCAGGCTGCGCAGGAGCTGAAGATGAAGAGAAGGAAGAGATGGACACTCAAGTTTTAACCGTGAAACTGACAGCACGCGTGTGGGCCTTCTGCCATTTTCTCTGTTAAATATAACTAGAAAATACTCACTAGGTTATTATATATACTAAGAGATAATAAGTCTAGAATCTTGTTATTATAGTGGTTGTAGTGTTTGTGTCCGGCCGGCGCAATAAAAGTTAAGTAAAACTGTATTAGTCCTAAGACGCTCTATACTTCCTGTATTCTGCAAGGGATTGTTATGCGACTGTTAAAGCCAGTTAAATCTATAATGCCTAATCAAGGCTCAGTAAAGTAGAATCTCTCGGTGTCTTCTAGCTCTGGTAGGGGGACTTGTCTCCGTATGAAACAAGGGCTTGCCCCGAGGCTAAGGGTTTACTAAAGAATAGAAGCCGCTACTGTTGTGGGTTCTATGCTATAGTAAGTAGCGGTGGAAGAGCTATTTCCCAATTTATTGAATTATTTATATTATTGACCGCATAACAATTTCTGAATATTTATAAAACACCTAAGCTTTGCTTATATGTGTACTGATTTCCTATGCATTACCCCAATAAATCTCCTAAAAGGTCTTGGTTGGTTTAATTTCATAACTCTCATAATTAAGAAAACTCAAGCCTCATTTATAATCTCTCAATATCATTCTTATAAAGCTAGTTCTCCATTTACTAAATCTCAGCATACTCAATTATTAATCGATGTAGATATTTTATTGACAAAGTAAAGCTGGATTCACTGATCACATTCTTGAAATTCTTTTATTCTTCTAAAATATAACATTAATATATAGTCATTTAATTCTAACATAAAATATCTGATTTTTCATGCGAATTCTAAGCAAATTAATTGAGTTCAAGACACAACGACTTCAGTTCCATTATTAAAGTCGAGCTCTTTTGATTTATTGCATCAATAAACACTGCACTGTATAATCTGAGCTATAAACATGATATCAAGTATACCATATAAAGATTGGGACTTTGAGTCATAGACTACAGCAATACACAATTACAAACACATAATAAAAGCGCAAATATATAAATGGGGCCCCACAAATAAAGAATATTGCTATATCTGTAAGACAAGTTGGGTATGTAAGGCTTTCTACTGTCGGTTCATCCTGGCATGAAATACGGCGTCTGCATCTTGTATCCCGCTTGGTTACAGGTAAAAACTTTTAATAAATTCGAGATTGAGTCATGTATTTGCCTTCTTGTTTTTATTATTAGTAACTCATTATCTCTGTCCATCTACAAGTAGGGTATGTAAGGCTTTCTACTGTCGGTTCATCCTGGCATGAAATACGGCGTCTGCATCTTGTATTCCGCTTGTTTATGGACAAAACCTTTTAATAAACTCAGGATTGAGTCATGTATTTGCCTTCCTGTCTTTATTACGAAGAATAAACATCTAGAGATAAAATAAAAGTCTTGACCTAAGTACTCTCTCTAATGGTGACAAATATATGAAGTCAAATAAGTTTGTCAACAAAATGACAAAGAAAAATAACTAAGCTAGTTTACTGATGCAATTTTATAGACGATCACAGCTAAGAAAGGTAATCGACTACTCTGAAAATGAAATAAAATCGTTGGGGTGGGTTGGTACCGTTACATAGTGTAGCCCTTAACCAATTAATAACTGGTTGAGTTAAAGTGTTGGTCAAGCTCTTGGTTGAAAGTTCAGCCGCTCGCAGTTCTGTATTAATTTAGATAGATAAAATAATGATTTTTTTCTATGCACGCGTTTCAAATATCAATACCTACTATTCTTTTAGTTTATTCGCATTCGGGTTCTGCGTAACATACATTGAGAAATGCTGGAGTAAACCACTCTCGTCAACTAATAATGATTGAATCTTCCTCGCAGGTGTTTTCATATAGGTAATTTTAATAGTATACTTCTAGAAACATCGTTCAGTTAGTCACAGAGACAACTCGAGCAGAAAATTAAAAGCAAAAACCTTTGAATAACGCTCCTGGGAGTGTTATTTTTACGCTCAGCGTGATAATGTCCAATTACATTCCAAATTTAAAGGAGCTGATTTATTGAGCTCACTCATGAATATGAATTGAACTTGGTTTTTCGGTGTTATCTTACAAAAAAACTGGTTTTCTTTTACAGTTGAGGCAGAAAAATGAAATACTGTAATAAATTACATTGTTTCAGTATAGTCTGAGACAGAGCGACAGCCATTAAAGAAATGTCAAAATAATTTACCATTTTAATGTAATATTTTTTTAATTTTACTATTTACAATTTAAAAGTCAAGAAGAAGATTGAGGTGCTGTCGTATCGGGAGGTTAAATCATAGGCAGAAGATAGAAATTAATGGCATATATACTCCACCGGCAAGAGTTCCGCTCTGAACGACATCTGGTATTGATGCTGCCTCTTGATCGACGAGCCCTGGGTTTGATTCCTGGTCGGGGTAGACAGTTGTGTAAAAAGCAGATGTTTGTTCTCTGGTCATGGGTATTCGTGTCTGTATTTGTTAATGTTTCAAAGGACGATACAAGGCAAAACCTTGTGTAGGCCTTTGAGTGTGAAACGTTTATTTTTTTAAGTAACTAGCTTCCCGTCCGGTACTTTGTTCCCATAAGAATTTCGGGAATGAGTTATACACTCTTTCCTATTTAATTGCTCCATTCATTTATGAAAACTGTATGAAAAGTTGAGTTTACCGGATTCAAACAGACAGAGGTGGCGGGACATTTTTTTAATAATCATGTAGATGATATGATAGTATGACCGATACTTCGGCGTGTAAAGCAATCGTCAGTGCTTATCAACCTGTCACTGTCATCTAATCACTTTTTTTTGACATGTTTTATGTCAGTCTACGGTCGACATACAACCGACAATGAGGGATTTTCTTTTTATTTTTTTAAAATTTTTCCCCAGTCGCCGGATAGATGGCGCTAAACTATGTACGTTACTGCAAGGAACGGAACGTTAAATTATTTTTGATTAATTCACTTGAACGTAATTTTGAGATCATAAAACGAAACGTTGTAGTCATATCATATCAATATCACGTCTACCATACGTAGTTAGGCGATTTTACGAAAACAACGAAAAAACAAAACTGAATTATAACAAAGCGCGAGAAAACTAGGATGATTGGAAAGCCAAAACAAACTCAGAATATTTGATGCAATGTTTTTCTCCAAGCCTTTTGGCTTTGGCACCTAGTAACGGAGTCAGTTCAGCGCCATCTAGAGAGCTCTGGGGAAGTACTTTTTTTTTTTAATACCCAAAAAGAAAACCTCTCATTGTCATTACATATGACTCTCATCTGTATAGCGCAAGAAAGATAAGTATTTAGTGTGCAGATGCCATGACATCTTAGTGCTCCAAAATTATCATTCTCACCTGCTAGCGGTGCACCTTGCTGATCAACGGACGAGGCTTGAACAAGCCTCTGCTTAACATGTGCGATTCGCCATACTATGCTGTTATAGTTATTAACGATACTAGTGTCGTAGGTAATGTGTAACGTGAGCCCATTTGAAACACGAGCGAAGCGAGTGTTTTATAGGGCTCCAGTTACACATTACCTAAGGCACGTATATTGTTCAACGTTTTACAATGCAGTAGCCGAGGAAACGAAACTAAAAAAAAAATTGACAAAAACTTACATCGTATAGGTATATCCAAAGTTCTTAAAAGATAGTATTTTCAATCAACATTCACTGAAAACGTGTTACAATTGAACAATGTGCACTAATATTTTACGATTAAACACAAAACATTATGGAATTAACATTTTTATAACACAAAAATAATTTTGTTGAACAAATAATTTCAAATGGCGGGCAAAACAAGGGCGAGCAAAATATTTTTCCACAATGATGAGGCAAAGGCTAAGTAAATAAAATGCCAATTGATGCGCATACAGAAATTATTAAATAGTTCAACTATTTGTTAAAAATCAGATTTGTTTTATTGAAAAAGTAAAATACTTTTATATTTTATTTCACTGAAAATCAAGATTTTTGTCAGAAATAATTATTTAGTCAGACATAAAAACTCTTTGCTTTCATTCTATACAGCCAGTATGAAGCTTTATGAAAAAGGTACTCTCACTTGTCAAAAGGGTCACTGAATTATCAAATCAGCTTCTCTTTCTTGCGTCATACATTTTCGTCAGTATTTTTGCTTACTTTTTATTCATCATTTAATAAAAAAAATAACTTTACTGGATCACAGAATAGCCACTGAAGTTGAATTTTGGTATATGAAAAATGGTTTATTTGCTCATTAGTTCAAATATTTTTTTCTTTTCAAAATCTTCTTCTCATTTCAAAATGACATAATATGACATGTGTTTTATGGGGTACGTAAACGTACACTCCGTGGCCATGTTACAGGGCCATTTCCGAGCAACTGCATTGTAAAAATATTTTACGTGTCATTTTCTGAAATGGTTGTTCTAGAAACGACCGATTGTAGTCATTTCTAAGAAAATGTATTTATAAAGCAACCAAACTTGTATTTTCTTGTTGGCGGAATTGAGATAACGCACGAAGCTATAATATAACAAAATTTAATTTTAATATCTGATGCTCCGAAGTAAAGAATACCATGCTTTATGGAATCCACTGATAAGTGGAAAAAAAACTTGAGAAAAAATTGCGTAAAAAAAATTGAAAACATGATACCTATCAGAATGATGAATCATTTCTCGTATCGGAATGTAATAAAGAGATATCAATTGAGTGACGGCGATGGAGTCGGAAGTCATTGAAAAACAAATTAAAATGGATCGTGTAAATAATTAAACTCCTGTTATTCAGTGGGGTGACCAAGTTATCACAGAGGTGGAGTTTTTTTACTTTATTTTATTTTTTTACTCTGTAGAGAACTATGAATTAAAACATTTCAGTAGAGGTTTTCCTATATTTTCGCAGCTATTTTAGTAGTAGTATATTTTAGTACATACAAATAGAGTAGAGAACTCTAATGGTTTTGGTACGTTAAACGAATTAATCACACACACATTATAAATTTATTGTATTTAGAGAAGACAACATTAGCATGTCATTTAGTAAGACAAAAAATTTATGAGTATATTATTAATGCACGAGACCAATCACTTTTAAACTGCTTTAAGTGAATTTTATAGCACAGTTGCGCTTCCTAATCTGAACCTATCAGTGAGGTTTAGCAACGTACATAGGAGCAGGGAACCAAAGGGGTCACCAGCCCCCCGATCGCAGTAAGTTTGAACATATTTACCAAAGATTAATCGTTCACGTTTCCATACCAAGGAAACGCGTCGACTTAACATCCAAAGCATTTCCGTGCTTTGGATGTTAAGTCGACGCTCCGGCTGTTATCGATTGACTATACAAAACAGTCGTTAAACGAAGTCAGAGGCCGTGTGGTGATTTGAAAACTCTGGCACCAGACTTAGTCAAGTTCGCCACAAGCTTGACTGTACTGTTGGGTTTTATACCTCTCACGTTGCTAAAAATTATGTAATCAAAGTCATTCGCAGCTTTTGGCGCGGAAACACGAATGATACATTACCTCCCGTGGCCACGGCCATGCAAGTTAGGTTTCTCTTTAAAACAATAAATGCCATAAAAGTGGTTCTCTGCCTTTTTCTAGTCTTCCTCAGTCTTACCCGGTACCAGCTCCCTCTGAGCTACGCTATAGCGTGGTACTATAGTACCATCTTTTTCTTTTCGTGTAGGTATAGTCTAGTATGTGGCGAATTTGGTTAACCCTGGTGTCAGAGTTTTCAAACCGCAAAATGGCCTCTGACTTGGTTTTAACGAATGTAGTCAATCGATAACAGTCGGGACCGACAACTTAACATGCTCTCCGAAGCATGGAAACGCTCGTGATAAATTTCCACTTTGGTCCGCTTACGCGACAAGGAAGGAAGTGGATTTTGTTTTACGGGTTTATTGAGAAAACTAAACTCGGATTTCTTTTAATTTACTTCTTTACTTTATTTCAAAGAAACAAATTTGCAATTAAGCAATTTTAAAAGCAATAAACTCAAGGTTTCAATTTACGAAAACAATACAGAGGGCAAATAGAAACGGAAAAATATCAAGAGTTTGAGTAAGTTGAAATACTTCAACTAAATCGAAATAAAGTATACTTGAACAAATGACTGAACAGTAAGCTCTTAATCCACTGAAGTGGTTTTTAGATTATTGGATCCGACGGATGAACAGATTCTGCTACTTGTTTCAGTTTCTGTAATAGGCAGGTTTAATAAGGGTCCTCTACGCGCTGCCTACGGCTTCCAAGTAATAATAGAAATTGTGTTTATTTATAAACACGCAAATTAATTATATAAAGGACAAAAATAGTAATATAATCCTTACTAATACCTATTATAAATGCGAAAGTAACTCCGTCTGTCTGTTATGCTTTTACCCCTAAAGTACACAACCGATTTTGATGAATTTTTGATACAGAGATAGACTTGGGGAAGGATATAGGCTTCATTTGTTCCCACAGCTGGGCACAATATAAACTGTAGTCCACGCAGGAGGAGCTGCGAGCGGAAACTAGTAAGTAATAAAATCTAAACTAGGCGAAACCGAGGCTTTACACCTGGGTGGGGGGTCATCATAGTGGTAACGTTAAGTAGTTATGTCATTAGAAGTTAATTTGTTCACTAATAGATAAAATAACCTTAAAAATAGTGACTAAATACAAATTAAAATCTTGTAGTGTCTATCCGTTGGTCCATTGTGACGTTGAATTTAAATACTTTCAGAGCTTCATTAGTAAAACAGACTATTGTGAGTGCAGCCATTTTGGTAATTTTAATGCCTGGTTTTAAAATGAAAGCTTATGATTCTGTAGACCGTAGGTTTAATACAAGTAATGGTGTAATTAGTTAATTAAAAATTAATAATGCACTGTCACATTTCCGACTGTTTTTTTATTAAAAATATTTAACTTATTTAAACTACTTTTTTTTATTTAAACTACTATAACTTTTTATACAGAACCAACTTGCACGCAGAATATTTCCCAACTACATGCTTACGGCTATATGATCCCTGTTGGCGTAGGCAGAACATCATGTTGAAGAACCACATAACGCTACAAATTTTGTCATTCACTTAGTTATATTAGATGGAACATGACCGTTTTAAGGTAAGTCCTAAATAATTCGTTAAAAACTGTTTTTCTTCCCACCGACAAAACTTACAAATAATTTTTTTTTTAATTATAAGATGGGTTAACTCTTGACCTCAATCTTGACCAAAAGGTTAAAGATGAGGTCGAAGATGGAGCGAGTTAACCCAGAAAATGCTTATAAAGGCACAGCACTGGTACTCCCACGCACCGATGGAACACAGCAAGCTGTTTGGCGTCGGACTTTGGTAGGAGGGTGGTCGCGAACCAGACGGCCCTTTACAGAGCCTACCACACCGTATGAGACCATAGGACGACACCTCAGATTCAGGAAAAAATGAAGTGTCGTTGCCTGGGATGGATTACTAAGAGGCAGGTCTCATTTGTGTTTCTTTAGTCGTCTCTTACGACACCCACGGAAAGAGATGGGGTGGTGTTATACTCAACCGATCACCACACGGAAAGATAACTCTGAGAGTGTAGGAAAATTGAAAAAGTCTTGGCTTTAAAAATGCGATTTTTTTTTTTACCGTATTAGACTTAGCTACGAAACAAACTCAATTTATCCAGTCTGCAAGTATTGCGTTGTTAAACTTTGTGTCTTATGCCTCTGAAAATAAAAGATAACTTTGAAGAAAGTTCATGCAAAAGGAGTAGACTTGTAATGAATTTCATTGCCTGAACGCAAAATGTTCTGAAAGTTCGTTTGTTGTTTTTCCTTCTGAGTGAGAATTAAGTTTGTTAGCGTTCGTCTTAAAAGTTATTCTTTGGCGTACTTCGAGGAAAAGTTTGTTAATCCCTCCACTTCTCATTTCGAAGTTAAGCTAGATTTTAAGTTATCTTAAGTGCCTAGTTCCTAATGCCTATAATATGGGGTGACTTTAGTTAGTGAAATTTTGGGACGTGATTTTCTTTTTAACCAACTTCAAAAATGGAGGAGGTTCTATGTTCAACTGTATGTTTTTTTTTGTATGTATGTTCACTGATTTTTCCGCCAGTTATGGATTGATTTTCAAAATTCTTTTTTTGTTCGAAAGAGTATACTCCAGAGGTCCCATATAAATATTATTGAAAATTATTCAGCGCTTTTAAAAAAATCAACAAAAACAAAAAATACTACAAACAATTATATGAGTGACATTTTCGTTTGTGGTTTAATAGGTATTGTAGTTTCCAAAAAATACTAGTTATCTACTTTGTGCGAACTGTTGTTGAGATTGAAGTAGGTGACTCACGTTTTTTTAACGTGGAAAATTATACCCAATACAGTCAATACAGTAAGTCCGTCTTTGCTATTAAATTACCTTTAAAATGTATTGTTTATCACTGTTTTTGAGCAATAAAGAATTTACATACATACTCGTAAATACATAGAGAACATTGTTTGTGAATATTCCATTCGCGGGGAAGCGTTTTAAAAACACTTTATAATTAAATAAGTATCTTTATTTAAATGCACGCTGACAAAATTTAAAGCAGAGACCACATTTACTAAAATGCAAAATAATCGCACAAATGCCACAAAACCCAATTTATTTTTCTATTATTAAACGATTTGTGACACATACTACAAGTATACTCGGTAAAGAGTAAAAAAAAATCAAAATATGACATGGTTTTACTCACCTTACTTAACCTTTTAACCGCCACACTATGAATGAAGTCAGTATGTTTTATACGCCACGGAGAGAAAAAACAAGAAAATATTCTTAGTACCTACATCAGTGTTTTTCAAACCCCCAGGGGAGTCGCGAAGCCTTATTCGGGAGGTCGCAGGTAAAAGAAAAAGACAATAATTTGTAAATCTTACACTAAAATAAGACAATTTAATTGAAAAGGCTGTAATGATGCCTCCCGTCGCCTTCCGCGTCTACCCAACGGCAAACTCTTTTATTATATTTTAAAATCTCCGAAGTAGTACATAGATTTAGCCTAAAAGGGTCTTAGAGACTTTAGGGGGTCGCCAGAACTTTATATAATCTAAAGGGGTCGCGAATTCAAAAAGATTGAAAAACACTGACCTAATAAACGATAACGAATCAAATTAAATACCATTATGGAAAGATTTCTTTCGAGTTGAATGTTGGTCATCTATAGATGTACGTTGGCGTGTGAGTCTATTTAGTTTAGTCACGACTGGATTTACTGTGGCGGTCAAAAGGGTAAAATCGGCATTAAATCGATAGTTTCGATCATACGAAGACCTTCGTCGCGGCTCGTCTTCCTAGTTTAAATTATAAATTAATTTCATTGACATTCAAGCATTCTTAGAACCGACTCGAAAATAAGCAAGTCGTATTACCTATTCACAGCTCTGCACTTTACACAGCGATCAATAGTCTTTGTTCTGGTTATGTAAACTTTGAAACCGAAGTGCTGTTCTATTTGCAGTTTTATCTGATAAAAGTGAATGGGCAGCCTTATATTTAGTCGGTAAATGTATTAGGGTGAGAAGGTACTTACTTTTATACCAATAGTTTTCTTTCCGTGGCTTCTTTCTTATGCCACGGACAAAAAAATAGTGGTATAAAACTTTCTTCCTGTATGTTAGTTTAGTGACTAATATGTCTATTGTCTATCAAATTAAATAGACTCACAAAATTACACGTTTGTGTGATATATACTAATAATTTTATATGGTAGATCACAAATTATTACTTTTTACTTGGTTCATTTTTATATGGCATTGTCTTTTTGTTTGTAATTTTTTTTGTGTTTTGTTTGGTTTCGTAATCAAGAAGCGGGTCAACTTGGCATAGGATTTCTCAAAATTTCAAGACGATGTCATCGTTACTTTTACACGCAAATCAAGTCGCGTGCAATAAGCTAGTTATATAATAAGCCTACAACACCCATAAGACGTGACGTCATCACAGCCACTTCAAAATTGTGAGTGACGTACAGATATACCCTCTTGGGTTTGACGAGGGTAGTCCACTCGTGAGCCTCTATTCCAAACTAATCATATTTATTGCTCAAATTTTACTATTTTCAGAGTGTGACGTGTTGAAAGTCTCGAGCGTTTCAAAATTAGTATTAAAAACCGGCCAAGTGCGTATCGGACGCGCACGAAAGGTTATTTATAAAAACGAGCAAAAAAGTCACGTTTATTGTATGAGAGCCCCCTTAAATATTTATTTTATTCTTTTTAGGGTTCCGTAGTAATCTACGAACCCTTATAGTTTCGCCATGTCCGTCTGTCCGTCTGTCCGTCTGTCCGCGGGTTTCCTAAGAAACCCTTGGTACTACACAGCTGAAACTTGGCATGATTATACATATGAATCACGCCGACAGAACTGTAGAGTAAAATCTTAGAAAAAAATTTTTTTTCGGGTGTCCCCCATAGACGTGAAAGAGCGATGAATTTTTTTTTTCTCGCCAATATTTTTGAGTGGAGTGTCATAGGATAGCATATTAAAAGATAAAAGGGGTTTACTTAGAACGTTTTTCGATTCAGCACTCCGTTTGCGAAATATAAATTTTTAAAGTGAAAATTTTTGTTTAACACAAGTGTCCCCCCCCTCTACCAGCTAAACGGTTGTTTCTAAAAATGTGGAAAAATTCACGTTGGTAGATTATATAACGAAATTAAAAGGAAAACTATCACACATAACTTGGTCCTTCAAGTTTGCGAGTAATAGTCGACCAAGTGCCAAACACTGTTGGGATTAATAAGAATATATTTACTAATATAAGATCCTTGGTACTACAGAGCTAAAATTTGGCATGGTCATAGATATTGATTGCGCCGACAGATTTAAAATATAAAATTTTGGAAAAAATAATTTTTCGGGTGTTTCCCATACACGTGAAAGGGCGATGGATTTTTTTTTCTCGCCGATACCATCGAATGGAATGTCATAGGATAGCTTTTTAAAAGATAGAAGGGGTTTACTAAGAACGTTTTTCGATTCAGCACTCCGTTTGCGAAAAATTTATTTTTAAAGTAAATTTTTTTGTTAAAAACAAGTGTCTGGGGGGGACACTACCAGCTAAACGGTTGTTTCTAAAAATGTGAAAAAATTCACGGTTATAGAATATACAACGAAATTAGAAGAAAAACTATCACACATAAGTTGGCCTTTCAAGTTTGCGAGTAATAGTCGACCAAACGTTTTTGGGATTAATAAGAATATGTTTACAAGGTTTCACGCTAAAAGTGAGGGGAGGACGAAAGCCAAGCTGTAACATATTAACATTTTAGGTGTCGCTAAATAGTCTGAGTTTTTTGGGGGTGTTAATTACGAAAATGACAGTAAAATTATTTTAGCAGCAGTTTGATATTATTTCTAACAGTAATATTGTCGTAAAAAAAAACAAAAAAAAAGCAAAAAAATTAATTCGCGCTCGCTTCGCTCGCGAATTTAATACTTACATTCGGTTGTGTTTAGACCAAAACTAAACTTATTTCCGAAATTATAAACTCTTTACTACTAACATTTGTTTTTTGGGTTCCGTAGTAATCTACGAACCCTTATAGTTTCGCCATGTCCGTCTGTCCGCAGGTTTCCTAAGAAACCCTTGGTACCACAGAACTGAAATTTGGCATGGTTATACTTATAAATTATGCTGACAGAAATGTAGAGTAAAATCTTAGAAAAAAAAAATCTGGTGTCTCCCATAGATGTGAAAGGATGATGAATTTTTTTTCTCGCCAATATCAGTAAATGGGGTGTCATAGGACAGATTTTTAAAAGACAGAAGGAGTTTACTAACAACGTTCTTCGATTCAGCACTCCGTTTGCAAAACATAAATTTTTAAAGTGAAAATTTTTGTCAAACACAACTGTCCCCCTCTCTACCAGCTAAACGGTTGTTTCTAAAAATGTGAAACAATTCACGGTGGTAGTATACACAACGAAATTATAAGAAAAATGATCACACATAAGATGGCCCTTTAAGTTTGCGAGTAATAGTCGACCAAGTGCCAAACACTGTTGGGATTAATAAGAATATATTTACTAATATTAGATCCTTGGTAGTATTGAGCTAAAATTTGGCATGGTCATACATATTGATTGCGGTGACAAATCTAAAAAATAAAATGGTGGAGAAAAATTTTTTTCGTGTGTTTCCCATTAACGTGAATGGGCGATGGTTTTTTTTTCTCGCCGATATCATCGGGTGTGTTATCATAGGATAGCTTTTTAATAGATAGAAGGGGTTTACTACAAACGTTTTTCGATTCAGCAATCCGTTTGGGAAACATTAATTTTTATAATTAAAAAAATTTGGAATAATTCACGAGGGTAGCATTGACGACGAAGTGTACCCTAATCAAAAATGGTTGACATACAAGGTTCCACGCTAAAAGTGATGCGAGCCGAAAGCCAAGCTGTAACATATTGACATTTCAGGTGTCGTTTAATAGGTTTTTGTGGGTGCTAATTACGAAAATGACATCAAAATTATACACCTGCTTAGCTTGATATTATTATATTATTCCTAACAATAATATAATCGCAAAAAAAAATTTAAAAAAAAAACAAAAAAAAATTCGCGCTCGCTTCGCTCGCGCATTAAATACTTCCATTCTGTTATATTTAAGCCGAAAACAACAGTTATTTCTGAAACTACAAACTTTTTAATACATTTGTTTATTATACTAAGTATAGTATTCGGGGATTTTAACATCAACTATGACAATATGCTTGTAGCCAGCTGCATATTTGAACCATGCTGCTACGGAACCCTACCATGCGCGTGGCCCGACACGCTCTTGGCCGGTTTTTTTAGTATTTGTTGTCATAGCGGCAACAGAAATACATAATGTGTGAAAATTTCAACTGCAACTATCACGGTTCATGAGATACAGCCTGGTAACAGACGAACAGACAGACAGACGGACAGATAACGGAGTCTTAGTTATAAGAATAAGGTCCCGTTTTACCCTTTGGGTACGGAACCCTAAACAAGTGATGTACCTGTAGTGTGTGTGTGTGTGTGTAGTGTGTATTTGTTTTTCCCTGTGAAGTATGCAATAAAGTATGTATCTATCTATCTATCTGGATGACGTAAATAAAATAAAAAAACTTCTTAAGTTGCGTCATACATAAAATAATTTATAGCAAGCACCATGGTTACTTTTACTTTTTTTGCTTGGTTGTAAAATAAACATAAAATCTTTAACAAGAAGGATCTACTATATAAATACGAGTATACATACGTATAGTTTTAAATATTACAAAAATAACCTCATCAGTCTAGAAAAGGTGGTTTAAGAAAAAATATATATTTAAAAGCATTAGTTTGAAACTGATTAATTGCCTATTTCATTAAAGATGGGTTCGCTCTATTATGATTCTGGTTGTTATTTTAATTTAATTATTTCTTCATTATATATTCCAGACTTTCTTAAAAAACTCCATCGGATAGTCTATTCACGATTGGCTGAGAATAATGGCCCAAAAAGGGCACTGTTTTTATTCCATCAAGGTTATCAGCTTTATAGAGCCCTTCTCTATGTCGCCGCCGGGTCATTTTGACAGTTTTCTTTTGATAGGGTCGTGTGTTTGCCTTCACCATAGTTAATCCATGTGTCAACTTTACTGAGGAAATAATATGACTTTTTTCCGTCTTCGCGATATTATATGTATTACGTAAGTCTGCTTAGGATTTCAGATGACAAAGTTTGTTTTTCTCTCAGTATAAATAATGATTTAAAATAGTTGAAACTGAACAATTTTCTCCAAGAACCATAAGTCAAAACTGGAAACTTTTTTCACTTCTGCAAAAAACTTGTGAAATCAACTTATTTGTCCCTTTCTAAGGGATGCAAAATTGTTGTTCTGAGAATTCCGTATATTTTTTGGAAAGATGTTAAGTTTAATCGGGAGAATCATTCTCTAAAGAAGGGGTGACTTTAATGGCCTAAGCGTGAGATTTTTGTTAAAATATTCTATAATTAGCAAATTCAAGACAAAAAATTTTGAGTTCAGATGCACTTGACATCTGCATAGCTAGCACGGCCCGCGACGATATCGCGCGTCACACCACTCAAATGACGGTAAAATTCACTTTGATTGCACAATTAAGCACCGGCACCGCGCAAAGGCTTGCTCGCCTTCTGGCATTGTCATTTCGACTCTTTTTGACAGTTAATTGCGTTGTTTTAATTGGGCTGCAGGTGCAGATCTTATAAAATATCGGTTGTAGAGTTAAATAAAAGTTAATTTTTTGAAGCCTATTCTAGTCTATTTTGCATTTAATTTAATTGCTGTGAGCAATTACCAATATATCGATATACTCGTATCTTAAGAATCTGGTTTGGCCGTTCCTGTTTCCTTTACCCTGTACCTATTTCCATCTATAAAAAGGTACTTTTTAAATGAGATAGCCTTTAATGTGAATAGAGAGCATACTTTTTTATTTTCTAAAAGGAGTAATGCCTGTGGCCTTCAAGTACCTATTTCACGATTTATTTATAAAAAAACCGGCCAAGAGCGTGTCGGGCCACGCGCATTGTAGGGTTCCGTAGCAGCATGGTTCAAATATGCAGCTGGTTTCTTAATTCTACGAGCAGTCGATGTTAAAATCCCCAAATACTATAGTATCAAAAAGAAATGTATTAAAAATTTGTAGTTTCAGAAATAATTGTAGTTTTGAGCTAAATATAACACAATGGAAGTATTTAATGCGCGAGCGAAGCGAGCGCGAATTTTTTTTTTTAATAGTATTTTTTTTGTTTTTGTATTTTTTTTCTGCGATAATATTATTGTTAGAGATAATATAATAATATCGAGCTGCTGCTAAAGCAGGTCGCGTGGTGATCTTGTATACATTTGATATCATTTTCGTACTTAGCACCCCTAAAAACCTATTAAACGACACCTGAAATGTCAATATGTTACAGCTTGGCTTTCGGCTTGCCTCACTTTAAGCGTGGAACCTTTTATGGCGGCCATTTTGGATTAGGATTAGTGAATTATTCCACATTTTATTTTTATAAAAATTAATGTTTCCCAAACGGATTGCTGAATCGAAAAACGTTCGTAGTAAACCCCATCTATCTTGAAAAAAGCTATCCTATGATAACCACCCACTCGATGATATCGGCGAGAAAAAAAAATCCCTCGCGCTTTCACGTGTATGGAAAACACACGAAAACAATTTTTTTTCACCATTTTATTTTTTAGATCTGTCGGCGCAATCAATATTACGACCATGCCAAATTTTAGCTCTGTAGTACCAAGGATCTAATATTAGTAAATATATTCTTATTAATCCCAACAACGTTTGGCACTTGGTCGACTATTACTCACAAGCTTGAAGGGCCAACTTATGTGTGATAGTTTTCCTTTTAATTTTGTTGTATATTCTATCACCGTGAATTTTTCCACATTTTTAGAAACAATCGTTTTGCTTGTAGTGTGGGACACTTGTTTTTAGTAAAAATTTTCACTTTAAAAAATAATTTTTCGCAAAGGGAATGCTGAATCGAAAGACGTTCTTAGTAAACCTCTTCTATCTTTTAAAAAGCTATCCTATGACATCTCATCCGATGATATCGGCGAGAAAAAAAAAGAAATAAATATAATGAAGTGGAAGTATTTAATGCGCGAGCGAAGCGAGCGCGAATTTTTTAAAGTTTTTTTTTTGTTTTTTTTTGCGATAATATTATTGTTAGGCATAATATAATAATATCGAGCTTCTGTTAAAGCAGGTCGCGTGGTGATCGTGTATAATTTTGATGTCATTTTCGTAATTAGCACCCCCAAAAACCTATTAAACGACACCTGAAATGTCAGTATGTTACAGCTTGGCTTTCGGCTCGCCTCACTTTTAGCGTGGAACCTTGTATGGCAGCCATTTTGGATTGGGGTACACTTCGTCGTAAATGCTACCCTCGTGAATTATTCCACATTTTTTTCATTATAAAAATTAATGTTTCTCAAACGGATTGCTGAATCGAAAAACGTTCATAGTAAACCCCTTCTATCTTTTAAAAAGCTATCCTATGATAACCTACTCGATGATATCGGCGAGAAAAAAAAATCCATCGCCCTTTCACGTGTATGGGAAACACCCGAAAAACAATTTTTTTTTCCACTATTTTATTTTGTAGATCTGTCAGGGCAATCAATATGTATGACCATGCCAAATTTTAGCTCTGTAGTACCAAGGATCTAATATGAGTGAATATATTCTTATTAATCCCAACAACGTTTAGCACTTGGTCGACTATTACTCACAAGCTTGAAGGGCCAACTTATGTGTGATAGTTTTCCTAACTTATGTGTGATAGTTTTCCTTTTAATTTTGTTGTATATTCTATCACCGTGAATTTTTCCACATTTTAAAAACAATCGTTTTGCTTGTAGTGGGGGACACTTGTTTTTAATAAAAAATTTCACTTTAAAAATTAATTTTTCGCAAAGGGAATGCTGAATCGAAAGACGTTCTTAGTAAACCCCTTCTATCTTTTAAAAAGCTATCCTATGACATATCATTCGATGATATCGGCGAGAAAAAAAAAACATTGCCCTTTCACGTGTATGGGAAACATCCGAAAAATGTTTTTTTCCAAAATTTTATTTTTTCAATCTGTTCGCGCAATCAATATGTATGACCATGCCAAATTTCAGCTCTGTAGTACCAAGGATCTAATATTAGTAAATATATTCTTATTAATCCCAACTAAGTTTGGCACTTGGTCGACTATTACTCGCAAACTTGAAGAGCCATCTTATGTGTGATAGTTTTCCTTATAATTTCATTGTATACACTACCACCATGAATTTTTTCACATTTTTAGAATCAACCGTTTAGCTGGTAGAGGGGGGGGACACTTGTGTTTGACAAAAATTTTCACTTTAAAAATTTATATTAGGCAAACAAAGTGCTGAATCGAAAAACGTTCTTAGTAAACCCCTTCTGTCTTTTAAAAAGCTATCCTATGACGCCCCATTTAATCATATTGGCTAGAAAAAAAAAATCATCGCCCTTTCACGTCTATGGGAGACACCCGAAAAAAAATTTTTTTCTAAGATTTCACTCTACAGTTCTGACGGCGTAGTTAATATTTATGACCATGCCAAATTTCAGCTCTGTAGTACCAAGGGTTTCTTAGGAAACCCGCGGACAGACGGACAGACGGACAGACGGACAGACGGACAGACGGACATGGCGAAACTATAAGGGTTCGTAGATTACTACGGAACCCTAAAAACTCCTTAAAACATTAATTTATTTAGTTCACCTAAATATTGAAAAGAATTTTCATTCAGCAAAAAACTGAAAGGAAAATTCAGCGATCCTCTCAACATTAAAATTGAAAGGTAGGTAAAATATTTTACTTCGCTTGGTAGTTTGAAAATTGATATTCGCTGATTACGTAATTGAATTTGTGGATTCTATTTTAAAATAAAAAATCAGCCAAATAAGACTACGGTTGTGTTTTTTTGGTTTCAATCATTACTTTTATTGGTAACCACAAAGTTTCTTCAGTGATTATTATAAGGTTCAAATTAGAACAACTTTTTCATCTAACTTAGTGTAAGTGCTACACCCCAAAACAGAATAGTTTCAAAGTAAATTAATTTATTCATTCATACTTAAAGCTTAAGTAATGTATAAAACCACAAAGAATCCGTCTTTGAGAATCTTTTTTTACCCGACTGCGTGACGCAAAGGAGGGTAATGTGTTTATCAGCCTATCTATGTATGTGGGTTTGTACCTTTGTGGCACTATTTAGACCAAACGCGTTGGCCGATTTTGATAAAAGATACGTCATTGGATTCGTTATAACGGCGCGAGTGTTATTTAAAGTATAAAAGTTTGTAAAAATCAAAATGGCCGATTTTGGACGCCATAATGTGAAAAAGAAAAAAATGAAAATTGACAAACTATGTCAAATGGGGTATCGTTGAATAGGTATTTAAAAATCATTTATAGGTTTCTCATATCGTTTTTCAATCAGAATTACCGTTTAGGATCTATAGAGATTTAAAGTTGGTAAGTAACAATATAGGTTTTTAATGCGGATATTGTTCAATTTTTATGCAAGTGAGATATATTATCCGGGTCCCGACTATCAAAATCTTTATGTTATTCAATAATATTTAATAACAAAAGTCTCAACTACTAAAGTTACTTGTTTTTTCTTTTCAGTTTTTATCAAGCAATCGGGTTTTTTTTATTTTTTAAATTAATTGATTATTAAAGTCTAACGACTGTAGTTACCGTTTACTTAACGAACCATCCGAAGCACTGAAACGTTCCAGGTTACCAGGTGAAATGAGGTTACCTAACCTCAATGATCAGTTCCAATCAGCAAGCGTGACTTGAGGTTAATTACAACCGAGCCTGCTGTCTTCTTCTTATCGTATAGGTATAGTCAAGTATGTGGCAAACTTGGGTAATCTTAGTGTCAGAGTTTTCAAACAGCACAAGGGCCTCTGACTTGGTGTTAACGACTGCAGTCAATCGACAACAGCCGGGACTGATAGCTTAACTTATCCTCCGAAGCACGGAAATGCTCGTGAAAAATTGCCATTTTGGTCACTCATCAGATTCCATACCTCTGTGTACGTTGCTTAATCTCACTGATCGGTTAAGATCAGGGAGTACCACTGAACTACGAGCGCTTCCTGCTGTGCAAACCTGCTGTGAAGCTCACATGTATTCTTTCATCGGTGAAATAAAACCAAATCCAAATTAATAACAAGCTCATATAATAACAATTTTCAACACATTTGCTCATAAAGTGGGTCTTATGTCATTGTTTTAAGGTTCATAATGATATGTATTACCCAGCCCGTGAGTAATAAAAATAAAGCACTAGTACGTAATGGTTTTTTTTTAAATTTCAGCAAAGAGATCAGATCTTGTTTTATATTTAAAATTAAGTGTAAATATTAAACTATTTGTAAATAAAAATATTATTCCATAGCGGTACAGAAGTGGGCAGACTCATTCGGACTCTTAGTAAACCCTAGCAAATCGCAGGTGATGGTTGTGGGTAGCAGTAGGTTGCGTGCTGGGCTTGACCTAAATAATTGTCCGATTTTTTACAATGATATTAAGATACCGTATAGTGATAAAGTTAAAAACTTAGGTTTAGTCTTTGATTGCAGTTTGTCATGGTCAGCTCATATTAGTGAGTTAAGTCGGCGCATGCACTATTCTTATCATTCTCTCAAGCGACTTCAGTACTTCCTTCCTTTTAAAACGAAAATTCTGCTAGCCCAATCTCTTCTTCTTCCTATTCTTGACTACGCCGATGTTTGCTATTTGGATGTGAGTGAGGAATTGCTTGACAAGTTAGAACGACTTCAAAACCTAGCCATTAGATTTATTTTTGGTCTCCGAAAATATGATCATGTATCAGAATATCGTACGCAGTTGAAATGGCTTCCCATTCGACGCCGCCGCGATGTGCACATCCTTTCTCTTCTTTATAACATCCTCAAAAATCCTTCCGCTCCTGATTATCTCCGTTCCCGATTCAACCATCTGCCTCCTGGTCACCATCCCCGTCGCTCCCGTTTCACAAACTCTTTACAATGTCCTTCGGCCAACACCAACTTCTTTTTTAATTCATTTACTGTTCGAGCAACACAAATGTGGAACAGACTGCCGATACCTATTCAAGAAAGCCCTTCTATTCACACTTTTAAAAAAAAAATTAAAAGAACACTTTCTTTCGAGACTCTAATGAGCATATAATATATGTATTATATAATGTATGTATTCTATATTTATGTATTTATTTTATTGTAATAAGTATAATTTTATTATTGTTGTATTTATTTGGTATTATTATTATTATTATTTTTTCTTCTGTAAACTCTGTGCGCAAATCTCTCTACCCCTTCTACTTATATACTATTTCTCACTAGTTAGGTTGGCTGGAAGAGATCTCTTTTAGAGATAAGCTCGCCTTTGTATACTTGGTTTTTCCAATTGATTTAATAACTATGTTTGTGCAATAAAGAATATTATAATCCCACTAATTCCACTAAATTTAACAGAAAATTATCATTTATTTATGCTAAAACGTGAAAATATAGAGTTAAGTATTTTTTTTATTATTTGGCTGTATGGCATACTTGTCAATGTGAATCTCATTTTGCGAGCGAAAAAAGCAAAAAATAATCGCGCCTCTTTTCAGATGTTTTCACTTGGTTTTCACAAACGGCATTTGTATTCATCAGATTGTTATTATTGTCAGAAATACAACACAAAAAACGTCTTCTTCAAGTGCAGAACAGGAAACCTACGTGGGTACACCGCCAGAAATACTTTCCGAGGCGCAACATGCAAGTGATAGCTTGTTGCCGTCAATATCAAAGGAAAGTTTATATTTCTTTTTTTTCTCGCAAATGTGTTGAAAAACGTCGTATGACACGCGTGCGCATTGGATATTACATTCTCGGCTCCGTTGAGCCCTCGCCTTCGGCTCGGGCCCTAAACTCGCCTCTAATGTAATATCCAATTTAGCACACTTGTAGCATAATGTACTATTGTAGGCTTATCACGGTAGTTAGCCCCTTACGTTCTCGCCCCGTAACTGTAGTTAACAAACACGTAACGACACGTTTGAACAAAACACGTATTTAACGAGCAGTTAGTTGTAGACAGCACTTGAACAAACTTTAAATTAGAAACCGCGGTTAAGAAGAGTTAAGAACAAATAGAGGTGCTCTATTTATCGTTTATTATAATAACTCTTAAACGGCTGAACCAATTTTAGTCAAATATGTATAAATAAGAAGTACGACACCCCAAGAAATAATTTCTTTTAAACAAAATTTATTTGAATGAACTTTGTTGCTTACTCTTCTAATATTTCTAATGCATTCACATTAAGTTGCAGAAATTTAAGTAAAATTAATGTTAAAGCTCTTTTTTAACCGACTTCAAAAAAGGAGGAGGTTTCTCAATTCGACCGTATATATATATATATATATATTTTTTTATGTATGTCCGCAGATAACTTCGTCGTTTATGAAGCGATTTTGATTATTCTTTTTTTGTTGAAAAGGGAGTATCCTAAGAGTGGTCCCGTGGTACGGAAACCAGGATCTGATGGTGGAATCCTGAAGAAATTGAGGGAAACTCTCGAAAAAATTGTCTTTTTGGGATTGAAGTCGGTGACTCTTACGTTTTTGACGTGGAAAATTATATTGTAATGCCTTGCTTACGTTAATTAGGTGGAGAGTGACAGTGTGATATTTAAAGTAGCATTAACTTTAATGGACGTCTCTACAACTGCAGCTCGACTACGATGGTGATAGCGCGCATAATGTGCCGCGGTCCTATGTCAAATGTCAACATTGACAACGCCAGAGGGCGAGCAAGCCTTTGCACGGGGCCCTCTCGCAATCAAAGTGAAGTTTCAGCGTGAGCCGAGTGGCGCGCCGCGCGAGTTTGTCGCCATCATGCTCGAGCTGCTGAGTGTTCGAATCCTATCCTACCAATATTATAAACATGAAAGCTTAAAATTACTCTTTCGCGCAAAAACTTTTAGTCAGACTGATTTGGATAAAACTTTATAGTCACATAGTTTAGACATCAGAAAATCATGTAGGCTACATACATTTCTCTAATTCCCGGGCTTAAAGCTAAATTAAAACAAATTGGTCATGTCTGAAAATTTAAATGTCTAGGTATCTAGTACGGCAGTGAGACCTAAGTTTGAAATCGATACTGGTCGGCTACTCTAGACTAAGGGATATAAAATAAATATAGATGAAGTTACTTTAACAAACAAACCATCGTCATCTACACTAATATTATAAAGAGGAAAGATTTGTACCTATTTTTGTATGTTTGTATGTTTGTAATAAATAGGCTCAAAAAGTACTGGGCCGATTTAAAAAATTATTTCACCATTCGAATGCTACATCATCCCTGAGTAACATAGGCTACATAACATTCCCGGATTCCCACGGGAACGAAGTCCCGAGCGGGATGCTAGTTTTCTATAAACAATGGGAGAGTCACTTTAGTTTAAACGTGAATCTCTCAATGAAAAAAATTGATCTTTCACGCTGGACTGGGAGTGAAAGAAAAACTTAGAATGTAACAACTGCCAGCTCTCCTCTGGCATACTGTAAAGTCAGTATTAGGGTCGCGAGGGTTTTGTCGTATGTCGAAAGTTATGTTTCATAGAATAACCCTGAGCATTTATATCAAACGTAGTATCAAGCGGTTATATGAAGTGGTCACCATTATTATCCCAGCGCTGTTGAGAGGCCATTGATTATTAGAATAGGCCCCGTTCTTTACATAAATGTCTGTTCTGAGTGGAAATCAAACCCGATTCCACATCACGAAACCTTTGTCGAAATTACATGGAATTTAAGCAATTACAACTACAGGAATCTAGAAATTCTAATTTACCCAGAAACACTACCTAACTTCTAATTATTACTAAATTCAATTTAGCATACACGTGTGAGTTCTACAATTCCACATCAGTATTCTAGATTCTAGATCAGTTGAAATAGTTCCAAATTACTCTCACCATGTTACAGTTTTGGAAGTCACAGATAATGTCTTGAGATAGACATAGGTAGACATAAATCTGGAAAATGTCGAAAGTAGTTACCCCGCCTTGAAATTTTACTTTCCGTATTATGGCAATCAGTGGATTGTATGTACAGTTGTATGAAGTTTTCCCTATTTTCCAATATCTTTAATTTTTGTTATATTTTTTAACCCGTGTCGCGTGCTTGTTTACGCCGCGTGCGATACAAATCTCGTACACCATGTGTTCAAGAAGCACACGCAGGTTTAAATTAAGTAAAAAAACGGTGTGGTTTTATGGGTGCCATAAGTATTTGTATTTTTACAGCTTTACTTTCTCTTTTTTATGGTTAACTTCACAGGCCGCATTTGAAAATTCATCTTCATAGCATAATTCAGTTTCAATTTTTCAGGACAAGTTTTATTACTTACTTTAATTTATTTTCTGGTAGATTAAGAAAAAAGTTTGGGTACACTTGAAAATCATTCGTGATCGTGGTGCTTGCAACAGCGCCAAAATATCTGGTACTTATTTAAAACAAAAATCTTGATTAGTACCCGTTATGATATTATTACAACATATCACTTGAAAATCATCTGTGGAGTCCCAACATTTGGCAAATTGACCTAATTTGCGAGCAGTGTGAATGCATCCTTCCCGTATCTACAAGTGCCTTGGACTAGTTCCACTCCAAATATGAATAACTAATTTTAAATAAACATGAGGTTTACTCACACGTGTAGAATGGGAAATTATTGGACAGAAGATCCCTAATTATATAATAAATGTGAAAGTTTAGATTTTCGTTTGTTTGTATGTTAGTAATTCAATTACACATCATTATTGGACGGATTTTGTTGAAAAAGCAGAATCAAATAACACGATCATGCATAATTAATTGTTATTTTATTTTATGTAATATGCTTGACGTGTGTATCTGTATGTCTGTGTATCTGTGTGTCTGTCTGTGGCATCGTAGCTCCAAAACAAATGAACTGATGTCGATGGAGTTTTTTTGTTTGAGAACTGATGGAATTTAAATGGTTCTTAGCTATATTTGGTCAAAATTGGTCCAGCGATTTAAGAGTTATAAGCATTTAATATCGGGGTTATAAAAAGGTTTAATTGTAGAGGTATATTATAAAAAAATGTTTAAAAAAATGTCAAGAAGCTCATATAAAACATACACAACCAATTGTGTTTAATTAATGACGAAAATTATCCAGCACACAAATCGTCCAACATACAAGCATGCACTTCGATATCCAAGTTCGTTCTAATTTGCATTTTAGTACCAGAAGATAAGAAACCAAAGTAGGTGTTTCACTGAGAGAATGGAATGTATCTTGTAAATTACACTAGCCGAGCTTACCTATAAACAATAGGCATGCTTAAATGATCCATTACTCAAGGGAAATTGTCCACGATACTCTTGTATCTAGTTTGCAACCACGCTTCATTGCCTCCCTTTGTATTGAGTGTGCGAAATGCCCTTAACTGGTTAACTAAAGCACTATCCATTAGTGTGACGTTTCATCGGATGAACAAGGTATCCCAAAGGTCAAAATGTCCTTTTGGAGTACCCATATAGTTACGTACATGTATTCTTGTCTATACAAACATTGGCATAGACAGTAATAGCCCATTGGTAATGAGCCAGACTTGGAAAGTTGCGGATTCAAATCCTGGTGCGGGCCTGTATATACCATTAAATTCTCCTTTTCTTTTCTTTTTTCAAGTACTGGTTAACAAATATGTAGTACTTAAGAGCTTTAGTAGGTGAAACCGTATAATTTATACATAACCTTAGTATTTTGGAATAACCTGAGCTAAAAATAAATTGGGCTCAGAGCCCATTTTTACGAGCAATAAATTCTCTCACAGAGCTTCCAAATGCGATAAACCAAGTTCGTTAGATTGCGGAGGGATCAAAATGCTGATTCTCAAACCACAAGTGAGTTCCGAAAATTTTATGGTGAAAGTAAGATGAATATTCTTAACGCAGTAATGGATTAAGATTTACTGGAAGGCCTTATATTGAACAATCCAAATTATGCTTGTATCTCACAAAAGTGGTAAGATATCTTATTCCATAAGAAATTACCAGAAGAAATTAACGTTTGTTATTCACAAAACTCCATTAGTTTATCCTTTTCATCTTATCAAACATCTCTATCAAGTCTATGCTGACTGATAATATAAGTTAGAGATCTATTTTATGAATTTTTAAAACATTTAGTTTAACATTGTTAGTTTATTGGCTTTAATCAAGACTGATAGTTTGACTTGCTTCCTGATATACTCAGGAAATGCTCATGATAAATTAACACCTTCACTAACGACCATAACACTATGGCAGTAAAGGTTCACTGTCATATAAAAATACTTTCCACAAGAAACTCTACCCCTTAAAAAAACACTACGTACTTATGCAAAAAATATCTAAAAATTCCAATCCAATTATAAACCCGCTAGCAAACCCTTAATTCGATCTAAATCCTGCGATGAAAAACGAAATATTCTGATTTTTAAAGATGAATACCATTAGTAAGAAATCCTAAACGTCGTTAGGCCGAAAAGTTGAAGATTCTCTTTTCCCTAGAGACGAGGAACGGGTCACTGGAAATGGTTAGGTAAACTTCGCGGGTCACTACTCTTTAGTGGGAAAACTTTTCGGGCAAAAATCAATATTTTTGACTATTGTGCCCGAAAAGTTTTCCCACGATATTTATCGTGTTACTTTGATTTTATTTCAAATAGCATTCAAATAGTGGGAATTCGTGAAAATTATGTAGCCTATGTTATTCAGAGATGACGTTGTATTCTAATGGTGAAAAAATTTTTCAAACCGGCCCAGTAGTTTCTCGTAGCCCTTAGACGTTCCCACTGAGGGGAATAGTTTCGGAGCCTATTTAATGCAAACAATCAAATCTTTCCTCTTTATTTGTAACTAACTTTTCGCCCGGGACTTCGTTCCCGTGTAAATTTTTTCGTCAATTTTCCAATGTTTTTAATAGTTATTCTGCTATTCGGGACGGAGACAAAAATAACAAATCAAAAACCATGAAAATCGGTCCAGCCGTTCTAGAACAAAAGTGTTCGAACAAACCCGACTTTTTTCTATGCAATTAAGATATTAGAATAGATATAGATAAGAGATACAGTTTTTCATAACTTTTTTGTTGCCAACACAGATCTCTTTTGTACGACAATTTTTTTGGAATTTTGTGTAATGTATATCTCAGCCTGCAGGTGACGTGTCCCTCCCTCGTCCTTAGCCAGGGCTTAAGGCTAGGCAGGATTGCACCGACGACGCGTTGGCGCGCACTTCTCGGCTCCCTGAGTCGCGCGCGCCACTTCTCGAGCGCTCGTCGGCGCTCCTGCTGCCGCACTTCATCCGGCGCGAGATCCAAACCTTTTTTTTTTTTTTACTTGGGGAAATGCCCACGCATACCCCCCCGCCGCAGGGGCAGCAGGAGGGTTATGTCGGACTCGAACCGACTAAAACCCCAAGGTGTTCCTTCTCCCGCCTTAGGTGAGGCCACAGGTATCGCGTTAGCATTCGTCTGTGACCCCACCGGGCGATGGACCGCTAAAAGGAAGCGGTCCCCATCTCGCGGGAGGTCAATACCTGACCCCCGCATTTACCGCCTTTTTTGAAGGCGTGCACAGAACACATTGCACGCCTTCCAACCGCGAGGCCTGTTTTCCGATGACAGTCTCCCCTGTGACTGCCACCAGGCCTCTTTTTAGGATGCATAAAAGGAGCCCGCATTCATAGCCCCTCTCATGCATCCAGCCCCTTTGCGGAGGATGGGGAAGCCCGCGGTAAGCTCCCCCCTCCTGCACCTCTCCCTGCGTCTCCCCCTGAGTATACCATTTCACAGGGGGAGACACTTGACGGAGATGTCTCGCCGTCAACCATGGAGTAAGCTCCAGTCAACAGCGAGAGATCTCCCCCCTCGCGCGTGCCAATTACGCTTGGCACGCACGCCACCCTCACCGAGCAGCACTCTAGTGCCGCTCGCCTCCGCCTCGCTCGTCCACGACACTCTCTGCTCATCAGAGAGATGTGTGGAGAGCCCTCTGCGCGGGACGGTCTAACCAAAACGGTCCCGTTCCGCGCCAGTGTCAGGTGATTCGCCATCGGACAACAAGAATTCCGAAGAAAAGTTGTTGTCCGATGCCCAGGGTGCACCGTCCCAAATCATTGCCCTTCCCCCCGAACGGATTCAAGAGGATTGACAATGGGCTGGGCGCTCGTGGAGGTTACCTGACCTAGCACCCCAGCGAGATCCAAACCTAATCTAACCTAACCAACCCTTAACGGATTGGTTAGGCTAGGCTACTAAGAAACCTAACCTACAGTTTCTGCCCCGATATAATCTCCGAGGGGGGGCAGTTTTAACTATAGCTAGTTTTAACTATAGCTCGATGTGACAACTAGTTTTATCTGAAAATCAAATATGTCAGTGGTAAATTCTAGTTTTAACTGATTATTTCTAGTTTTAACAAAGGCACCAAGTAAAAACTAGTTCTAACTAGGAAAAACGCGTTCTAACTACTAACTAGTTTTAACTGTAACATATACATTGAACCACGTTTTTTCATTGGTAACATTTTCTTTATTAACGTAATTGTTCCTTTTTTTACGCAAGCCTACATCAGCATAGACCTACCCTATTCAGAATTTATAGAAGATCGGCGCAATATTTCAATTTCTTCCATTACATAGAAAACACAAGTTAATTCAGATTATGAAAACTAGATTACCAGCAGCGGATTCGATTGCGTGGGATTTGGACATATTGCGCTCCCTGTGAAACTTTTTAAAAACTCGGGGTAAAATATAAAATATGAGTTAAACTTGATCCATACAACATTTCGTGAAAATTTAACATAAAAACCGGCCAAGAGCGTGTCGGGCCACGCGCATTGTAGGGTTCCGTAGCAGCATGGTTCAAATATGCAGCTGGTTTCTTAATTCTACGAGCAGTCGATGTTAAAATCCCCAAATACTATAGTATCAAAAAGAAATGTATTAAAAATTTGTAGTTTCAGAAATAATTGTAGTTTTGAGCTAAATATAACACAATGGAAGTATTTAATGCGCGAGCGAAGCGAGCGCGAATTTTTTTTTTTAATAGTATTTTTTTTGTTTTTGTATTTTTTTTCTGCGATAATATTATTGTTAGAGATAATATAATAATATCGAGCTGCTGCTAAAGCAGGTCGCGTGGTGATCTTGTATACATTTGATATCATTTTCGTACTTAGCACCCCTAAAAACCTATTAAACGACACCTGAAATGTCAATATGTTACAGCTTGGCTTTCGGCTTGCCTCACTTTAAGCGTGGAACCTTTTATGGCGGCCATTTTGGATTAGGATTAGTGAATTATTCCACATTTTATTTTTATAAAAATTAATGTTTCCCAAACGGATTGCTGAATCGAAAAACGTTCGTAGTAAACCCCATCTATCTTGAAAAAAGCTATCCTATGATAACCACCCACTCGATGATATCGGCGAGAAAAAAAAATCCCTCGCGCTTTCACGTGTATGGAAAACACACGAAAACAATTTTTTTTCACCATTTTATTTTTTAGATCTGTCGGCGCAATCAATATTACGACCATGCCAAATTTTAGCTCTGTAGTACCAAGGATCTAATATTAGTAAATATATTCTTATTAATCCCAACAACGTTTGGCACTTGGTCGACTATTACTCACAAGCTTGAAGGGCCAACTTATGTGTGATAGTTTTCCTTTTAATTTTGTTGTATATTCTATCACCGTGAATTTTTCCACATTTTTAGAAACAATCGTTTTGCTTGTAGTGTGGGACACTTGTTTTTAGTAAAAATTTTCACTTTAAAAAATAATTTTTCGCAAAGGGAATGCTGAATCGAAAGACGTTCTTAGTAAACCTCTTCTATCTTTTAAAAAGCTATCCTATGACATCTCATCCGATGATATCGGCGAGAAAAAAAAAGAAATAAATATAATGAAGTGGAAGTATTTAATGCGCGAGCGAAGCGAGCGCGAATTTTTTAAAGTTTTTTTTTTGTTTTTTTTTGCGATAATATTATTGTTAGGCATAATATAATAATATCGAGCTTCTGTTAAAGCAGGTCGCGTGGTGATCGTGTATAATTTTGATGTCATTTTCGTAATTAGCACCCCCAAAAACCTATTAAACGACACCTGAAATGTCAGTATGTTACAGCTTGGCTTTCGGCTCGCCTCACTTTTAGCGTGGAACCTTGTATGGCAGCCATTTTGGATTGGGGTACACTTCGTCGTAAATGCTACCCTCGTGAATTATTCCACATTTTTTTCATTATAAAAATTAATGTTTCTCAAACGGATTGCTGAATCGAAAAACGTTCATAGTAAACCCCTTCTATCTTTTAAAAAGCTATCCTATGATAACCTACTCGATGATATCGGCGAGAAAAAAAAATCCATCGCCCTTTCACGTGTATGGGAAACACCCGAAAAACAATTTTTTTTTCCACTATTTTATTTTGTAGATCTGTCAGGGCAATCAATATGTATGACCATGCCAAATTTTAGCTCTGTAGTACCAAGGATCTAATATGAGTGAATATATTCTTATTAATCCCAACAACGTTTAGCACTTGGTCGACTATTACTCACAAGCTTGAAGGGCCAACTTATGTGTGATAGTTTTCCTAACTTATGTGTGATAGTTTTCCTTTTAATTTTGTTGTATATTCTATCACCGTGAATTTTTCCACATTTTAAAAACAATCGTTTTGCTTGTAGTGGGGGACACTTGTTTTTAATAAAAAATTTCACTTTAAAAATTAATTTTTCGCAAAGGGAATGCTGAATCGAAAGACGTTCTTAGTAAACCCCTTCTATCTTTTAAAAAGCTATCCTATGACATATCATTCGATGATATCGGCGAGAAAAAAAAAACATTGCCCTTTCACGTGTATGGGAAACATCCGAAAAATGTTTTTTTCCAAAATTTTATTTTTTCAATCTGTTCGCGCAATCAATATGTATGACCATGCCAAATTTCAGCTCTGTAGTACCAAGGATCTAATATTAGTAAATATATTCTTATTAATCCCAACTAAGTTTGGCACTTGGTCGACTATTACTCGCAAACTTGAAGAGCCATCTTATGTGTGATAGTTTTCCTTATAATTTCATTGTATACACTACCACCATGAATTTTTTCACATTTTTAGAATCAACCGTTTAGCTGGTAGAGGGGGGGGACACTTGTGTTTGACAAAAATTTTCACTTTAAAAATTTATATTAGGCAAACAAAGTGCTGAATCGAAAAACGTTCTTAGTAAACCCCTTCTGTCTTTTAAAAAGCTATCCTATGACGCCCCATTTAATCATATTGGCTAGAAAAAAAAAATCATCGCCCTTTCACGTCTATGGGAGACACCCGAAAAAAAATTTTTTTCTAAGATTTCACTCTACAGTTCTGACGGCGTAGTTAATATTTATGACCATGCCAAATTTCAGCTCTGTAGTACCAAGGGTTTCTTAGGAAACCCGCGGACAGACGGACAGACGGACAGACGGACAGACGGACAGACGGACATGGCGAAACTATAAGGGTTCGTAGATTACTACGGAACCCTAAAAACTGACAGACAGAGTTACTTTATACCCTCGAATTTGCAATATTAGTACCTATGGGTATATAATTATCAACATACTTATTGTATAACACTAAAATTAAAAATTTTGAATAACCCCCGACATTTGATTAATTATAACTTTTAAACGGCTGAAGAGATTTTCATGAAACATGGCTAAGAACACTCGGAATAAAATTAACTATGACACAAAAAAACTAAACGAAAATCGGTTCCTCCGTTTGGGAGCTACGATACCAGACAGATACACAGGCAGACACGTGAAACTTATAACACCCCTTTCTTTTTGCGTCGGGGGTAAAAAATAGTGTGTGATACATTGCTGTTTTTTATTTCAATAAAATTATAGATATCACGGTTCTTATTTTTAACATGAAAACGTTTTTATAAAGGCTTCCATACTGAGGAGGGTTAAATTTGGGATAAAACGCTTTTGGTGTCGTCAAAGTCATAACTCATAACGGAAAGAGTTACACGAGTTATTTATGCGTGTCGACGTGAAGTTATTCAAGGGTTGTAAGATGTACATAGGAAAGCACTTCAGGCTATACATGTTGTCCTTGACGTCGCCCCTACCTGGCTTGTGATGCGTCAGCTTTCGTAGTGCAAGTGGGTAAGCTGACATGCCTGTACAACTAGAGTAAAATAAAAACTGTATGTTTACAGTTTGCGATAAAGTGTTTTAAACAATAAACTACATTAGTACAGAGGCCAACATAGCGACAAACTGGCACGTCACGCCACTCACATGACGATGAAACTTCACTTTGATTGTGCGAGGGCACCATCAAAAGGCTTGCTCGCCTTCTGGAAATAGTTTTTAAATTTTACACATCTTAGTGGTTCTGACAGAATAACAGCGCTATGGTTACCGACCATAGCACAACGCTGAGTCAGCACCATTTTGGCGGGTGCAGAACAGACAACACGGTTCATCAAGTGCCTGTATTTCATTTATTTATTTTATCATCTTTGTTTAATAAGTGCTGTTTGTGCTTTTCTTGTTACTGTTTGTGCTTTTGTTGTTGTTTGTGCGTTTATTGTTATGTTTATGCTGTTTGTTTGTCTTGGGTTTTTTTAATTTTTAAACCCATCTCGGTTAACTCCTGACCCCAATCTTGATTAAGGTCATAGATGAGGTCGACGATGGAGCGAGTTAACCCAGAAAATGCCAATTAAGGCACTGGTACTCCTACGCACCGACGGAACACAGCAAGCTGTTTAGCGTCGGACTTCGGTAGGAGGTTGGTCGCGAACCAGACGGCCCTTTACAGAGCCTACCACACCGCATGAGACCATAGGACGCTACCTCAGATTCTGAATAAACTGAGGTGTCGTTGCCTAAGATGGATTAAGAGGAGGCAGGTCTCATTAGTGTTTCCTTAGTCGCCTATTACGACACCCACGGAAAAAGATGGGCTGGTGTTATTCTCAACCGATCATCACACGGCGGTTGTTTGTTTTGTACCCCAAAATAAAGTATTACTAAGTAAGTAAGTAAATATTTTATTTGGGGTATTTACTAAGTAAGTAAATACTTTATTTTGGGGTACAAAACAAACAACCGCCGTGTGATGATCGGTTGAGAATAACACCACCCAATCTTTTTCCGTTACTTAATTTCGCCACCAAAACAGATATAAAATCGCCTCCATCATCATTCAAACGTCATTGAGACGCCATTGACTAGTGAAATAGATGCCCAGCTTTCTCTATCTTCATATTACAAAATTTTCCATCAGAAACACTCTTGCAAGCTCCAAAGTAGTCCCAATCCAATTATATACACGAGAACATTTAGTCGCTCTCTGTGATTATGAAACAATACTCTCTTTTGTATAGCGTCTCACATCTCATTCAATCAACTAATTTACTCCACATATCTTAACATGGCGGCTCTCTCATTAACACAGAACGTGTACGTACAGAACGTTGGAAAAGTAAAGCAAGAAATAGAGCATGCGTTGACCCGACACGAGTTACTTTGAAATTCGTAATAATGGTTTTTTATATATGGATAGTTGAGGTGCTCCAGAGTGACTTAGGTAACTTTTTCGCGCAAACCAAGTCGCAGGCATTAAGCTAGTAAAAAGTAAAATAAAGCGTTGCTCTGCAGCTATCAATGTTTAGTAAATTCAAGTAATGAAAGTAAGGAATTTCCAGGAATAATAAAGTGCGGAAATATTTAGCTGTATCAAAAATTATAGAAAAAAAATCCTGTTTGTTTATCCAGTTGGTATAAAACATATGGAATTCACTTAAAAATAATTCAGTATCTATAAATTTGAGATATCTACTTAAACACTCGTAAAATAGTTATAGTTTTGTGGCAAGTCTCATGGTAGATATAATATACATATCTATGCAACCTTCTCCACTTAGTATTTAGTGGTTATGAATTAGAAGGGTCCCTACTGAATAGAAATTAATCCTCGTCGTGGAAAGAGGGTTCTGGAGGTTTTAGGGACACAAAATAGGGTTTGTGGGCCCACAATTGTTTTAATTTACGAACAAACCCGCTTGTCAATTGGATTACAAGTGGCTTTCTGGCGGTCGCAATAAATTCGAGACAAATCCAAATTGCTTTATACACTTCGGTACACGTGTGAACGTGGGTTCTTACTTACTTAAGAAATAGGTATTTTGTAACGAAAGTCTTGATTTTTACCGACTTCAAAAAAGGACGAGGTTCTATGTTCGACTGTATGTATTTTTTTTTTGTGTATGTTCACCGATTTCTCTGCCACATATAGACCGATTTTCAAAATTCTTTTATTGTTCAGAAAAGTATACTCCAGAGGTGGTCCCATATAAATTTTATTGAAAATGATTCAGCGCTTTTAAAAAAAACAACAAAAACAAAAATATACTACAAACCAGAACATCATCTAAATAAATGAGTGACATTTTTGTTTGTGGTTATCTGCTAATAGGCATTGTAATCTGCGAAAAATACTAATTATCTACTTTGTCCTAACTGTTATTGGTATTGAAGTCAGTGACTCATACGTTTTTAACGTAGAAAATTATAGTATTTTAAAACTCTTACCCGCGTGAGGGATATACACAAATAATTTTAGGAAAAGCAACAGTGTTCACGTCGAACATTTTTCCTTCCCTAAAATATTTGTGATGTTATCATTAAAATATTGTATGATTTTAAAACTTCAAAAAAGGAAAAAACAGAAACTTCAAACAATTTGTGTCATCAACTGTTTGCTTGATACTCAGTTGCAGAGATGTTTCTTATGTGTTAATATAGGAAACGTCTCTTGGTTTTTGATATCTATCAAATGTTTTGTATAGAAAATAAAGGGTGTCTCAACGCCGATTTTAAAGTTTAAACACGAATTTCTCAGAAACCCGTAAGGCTAGCGGGAAGGGAGTGGTATTGTTCGGTAGGTAATGAGTGCGGATTTTTTAATCGCTATGTCACAGTGGACTGGCACGCACCGCGCGTACGCAGTAGAGGCGTACTTTTGCAATAAGTTTTCGTTGAGTGAAGCACAACGCAAGTTTTGTAATCGCTTTGAAATCCACCGTTTAAGTGATGCCCCGAGTATTCAGTTGATTAAGTCGTGGGTAAAAAAATTCAGAGCGACAGGATGTTTACAGAATCATTCAAGTTGCCCTCGAAATAGACCTGTGCGATCGATTGAAAACATCGAACGCGTCGCCGTTGCAGTCGCGGAGCATCCACGACGATCAGTCAGAAAACATGCTGCCTCTTTGAGCCCCCACCGTTCAAGTCTTCAACGAATTTTGGCCTTACATTTAAAATTACATCCTTATAAGATCCAAATAGTCCAAAAAATCAAACCAGAAGACTACGAAAAACGAAAAATTTACTGTCAGAAGATGTTAGAAATTTTTTCAGAGGAGAATGGGGTGGACAATGTTTATTTTAGTGATGAGTCACACTTTCACCTCGAAGGGTACGTCAATCGTCAAAATTGCCGTTACTGGTCATCAAGTAACCCACAACAAAAACATCAGAAAGCCTTACACAGCCCCAAAGTTACTGTATGGTGTGCAATATCGGCGAAGAAAATCATAGGGCCATTTTTCTTTGAGAATGACCGAGGTGCAACAGTTACAGTGACGAGCGAGCGGTATATTGACATGATTAATCATTTTTTTGTACCGCAGCTGCAAGAAAAGGATACTGACAAGTCAGGTGTATGGTTTCAGCAAGATGGGGCCACAGCCCACACAGCTAGGGTGTCCATGGATACACTAAAAGCGTTGTTTCCGGGAAAAATTATAAGCCGCTTTGGAGACATATTGTGGCCACCCAGATCTCCTGATTTAACCCCAGCTGACTTTTTTTGTGGGGTTATCTCAAAGCAAGAGTTTTTGATACCCCTCTTATGAATTTAGACCAGTTGAAGACTAAAATAACGACAGAAGTGAGAGCCATATCAGTTGACGTTCTGCGGCGTGTCTCTGCAAATTCGCGAGTCCGCTTGGAAGAGTGCATTCGCCGTGATGAAAGACATCTTGACGGTGTAATATTCCATACATAAAATCCGCACTAATACATTATAATTTACTGCAATTAAAATATTACAAACACATTTTGTTTGTTTTTTATAAATATTTAAAATTTGAAATCGGCGCTGAGACACCCTTTACATTAGTGTTTGCTGACTCGATTAAATATAAAACCGATTTACTCATATCTCGTATTTACTTCAAGTCTACGGTGCAATAAATTCTTATCGACACCTCACGCAATTCTTACATTAATATAATTCATATGGTATTCTTTGCTTATCTTTAATTAAATCCAGTCTCGTAAAAAGTCTCAATCTAACTTCTAATAAAAAAGGAAAGACGTAAAATGATACAGAAATACGCGTCAGGAGCTTTCAAGAATATTACTGAATGAAAAGAGGTAAGAAAAACAATTTATTTTGGTTATTTATAATGTAGAGGCCACCGCGATACAAGCTGTGCTTAATGCGGCGACCACTGTTTTTTCCCTTTACCCATAAGTTGTATGTTTACCATAATACATTTAAATTTGAAAAAGGTGGAGGACGCCCTCCCTCCATCTGGTGGACCAGCACGACCAAGTTGGTATTGGAAAAAAAACTACACAACCTGACAACCCAGAATAGATAGTCTTGGCGCCACAAAGTTAGGAGAGTCTAAAGTAGGAAAGAGCAATTAGAAAACACGAGAAAATATTTTACTAAAGCTTCGAACATTAAAGTGTCTATTCAAATAATGGCAAGACACTCTTAAAAAGTACTCACGAGATATCTTCTAGTTTAGGTTGGGAAAAAAAATGTTGTGTGTGTTTTTTTATAAATCGCTTGGGAACGGCTCGACCGATTTGGCTAATTTTTTGTGTAAAAAAACAAGTGTAAAAATTGAATTCGAGCTAAAATGAAGTACTCGTAGTTCAAATGCTGTCACTTTTTATCTAGATTTCGTCTTATTTTTTCATAATTGGTATTGGGTTATTTAAATATCATTTACCCCACAGGAAATGACAAAAGGGACCTTGTAAAAAAATTAATTACCCAAATCGGTGTTAGCCTGGATTCTCCAAGCGTGGAATATGACCTACATTCCGCTGGCGACAAAATGTCTGGCTTTTAGTCTCATTCTCAAGGTCATGAGGCAAGGTGAGAAAGATTGTTTGTATGACAATGTATCTCTGGTTTAAGCTTTAAGCCTTTCTATATTATTACAAGTGCAATAGATGCCGATGACAATGATGTAACCAAAAGCCAAAACAAAATATCTAATTGCTTGAAGTAAGTTAGCGAAAAGTACAAACTTGAAGGTGAGCTGAAAGAATTTTCCAAAGAGCATTAGTAAAAAAATATTTTAAAATTAAAATTCACATCCCTGCACAAATTTAAATTCGGTGATTGCCTCAAAAAATTTTGATCTCCCATACAAAATGCGCTATATGCTGATGAAGTTTGTATGGGAACTCAATTTTTTTTTCGTATTTTGACCTATATTCCTTGGGAAAGTTTTTCAGTTTCATGGACTGATTAACCACTCGAGAAGTTGAAAGAGATTAAGCTTAAGCCCTGTATATTGTTCTTGAAGGAAAGTTGTTTAATTTGATAGTGAAATTCAATTGCTTAAGTTTTTTAACTAATAAAAAATAAATATAAAGCATTTTTATAGAAAGCAGCTTACAACATGAAATCTAATACATACTTCCGTGGAAAACTAACATTCTACTCAGAAAACTTCACATGCTCTATGACGCGGTGTCATCAAAGTTTTACAAAAAGTTGGGAATTGGCTATTTCCAGGAAGGTATACCAAAACACCTTGAGTTTATTTCCACTTTTCATACCACGAGGAAAAATACTTTACATTGACAATGACTTTCATACATTGAGACTCGCTTTAAGTAATTAAGAAAATTTCGCATACTAATGAGTGTGATATGTTTAGCTAAAATAAACATAAGTTCGAATTTTGACTGCTAACACAGGACGCTAAGATTATTAAACATTCCAAAAGAAATTCTTTAAATGACAATTGAAACTACATCTAAATCCGTTGCACTGTAAAATAATAAGTTAGCAGTAATAGAGAAACATAAAAAACAAATGCAAAGAGATGTCTGTATTTTTTATTCTACTTGATCGATAAAATTTGCCTACTTACCAACGTCAAAAATGTCCAAGATACCTATTAATATCTGCTACAACATCGTTGTTTTTCATTTTAACTTCACACAAACAACAACTACTCATAAAAGCGGCGGAAAAATTGAAAGAATTCCTCAATGTCATGGCCATTACTTTTGATGCCAGAAAACTATTCCAATTTGATTCTTAAAGAGTACAAAAATAGGCCAAACATTTTGTATTCAAATTGCCTTCCATGGAGGCGTCTGCGAGTCTGTCATAACTGACATTGACCGTTCAATCTCAAGGTCAAATCGCAAGGTGAGGCGTGCCTGTTTGGCAATGGATCCCCCTTGTTATTTAGGTAACTTTCAGTTACTATATTCAAGCATGTAACATGAAAAAGATTTAGATAGACATCCGCACTCAAGTTTTGTAAATCTATTATGATTACTCTGGAGAATATCTTGATTTACCAAGGTTTAATTTTTTCGTACTTTAGCCATAAAACTACGACACCTTACAGTCTGTTGATTTTGGCACTTTTAGTGTTTTATTGGAATGTGTGTTTTACTTCTTGTTATCACATTAGTTCTTCTAGGTGTATCCGTTACAACCCAAATACGGAATTACTAGCTTTCCGCCCGCGGCTCCTTCCGCGTAGACTACAGGTTATATCGTATCCAGCTGTGGGACAAAATGTAGCCTATGTCCTTTCCTCAGGTCTAATCTATTCAATTCAATTCAATCATTTATTGCTATTCATATGTACAGAGTATAAAAGGTCTTTATCTACATTATGTTCTTCTATATACATATGAACCCTGTCGGTTCATATGTACATAGAAGAGCATTGCAAAAGTGGAACGGCAGGCAGACTGGCATTTTTGTTAACTTATTTGTAACATTTATTAATTTATCGAAATAATATATTTGAATAATATGATTAATAATGAATAATGTATTTGAATAATATATTGAATAATAAAATAAATATGAGGTTGAATAATATGCGATGTCAATATTAGTACTATTAGCTTAAGTTAACTCTCTTCCAAAACTCTCTTCTAAATTTTATCGAAATCAGTTTTGTAGTTTAGGCGTGAAAGCGTAACAGACAGACAGACAGAGTAACTTTCGCTTTTATAATATTACTAGCTTTCCGCCCGCGGCTCTGTCCGCGTAGACTAAAGGTTATATCGTGTCCAGCTATGTCCTTCCCTAAGGTCTAATCTATCTCTGTACTAAGTTTTATTAAAATCGGTTCAGTAGTTTAGGCGTGAAAGCGTAACAGACAGACAGACAGAGTTACTTTCGCTTTTATAATATTACTAGCTTTCGTCCCGCGTGGACTACAGGTTATATCGTGCCCAGTTATAGGATAAAATGTAGCCTATGTCATTTCTTCAGGTCAAATCTATCTCTATACTACATTTCATCAAAATTGTTTCAGTAGTTCAGGCGTGAAAGCGTAACAGACAGACAGAGTTACTGTCGCATTTATAATGTTAATAGAAGGGACTAGTAGGGATTCAATTCAATGTATTATTTTTGCACCAACAGTTACGTTACGATTGGTCTCAAATTTTATTGTATAACTTCTAGATTAAAGAAGCACTAAGCCACTTTGGCAGAGGGAAAAGTTTCCAACAAAAATACGGGCTACACGCTCCTGACTCAAGTGTTTTATGACCGTCTGAGTGCAGCAGTAAGCGTACTTGGACTATTTCAGAGTACTAGTATTTCTTAAAAGAGTTTTCACCACTTAGTTTACCATTTACAGAGACTTTATTTTTTATCTTTTTAAGCCCCTCCAAAAATGATGGGTGTTATAAGTTTGACGTGTGTATCTGTATGCCTGTGAATCTGTGGATCTGTCTGTGGCATCGTAGCTGCTAAAGGAGTTGATCGATTTCGATGCGTTTTTTTTTGAAAGCTGATCCAATCAAGACGGTTCCTGGCTATTTTTTTTTCAAAATCGGTTCAGCCGTTTTAAAGTTGCTAGTTTTTTGCCCGGGATTTCGTTCCCGTGGGAATTTTCCCGTCAATTTTTCAATGTTTTTAAAAGTTATTCTGCTATTCGGGACGGAGAGAAATACAACAAATCAAAAACCATGGAAATCCGTCCAGCCGATCTTGAGTTATAAGTGGTGTAACTAACACGACTTTGTTTTATACATTTAGATACGCAATAAATGGGGATTAAACATTTTTTTAAAATTTTAGAGTTACGATACCACTCTGAAGGTTGTTTTTTTTTCCATTTTCCCACTTTGAGTTGTCGCAGATTAAAGGCTTCAAGCGTGTCACAATATCGATCGACTTCTTGAAAGACAGCTCTGATGTCATACACTTTAAATTAGTTATAAGAAAATGTAAACGAAACTTTAGGGGTTAATTCTCTTCATGAAACTGATCAACTTTTCCGAAAGAACCTATATGAAATTCTGAATTTTGTTTTAGTTTCCCATCTTAATTTAAATCATCATCAGCCCATAACGTCCCCACTGCTGGGGCACGGACCTCCCTCAATAACATGAGGGGTAAATGCCATACTCACCACGCTTGGCAGACGGGTTGGCGAGGGTTTTGATATAATTGCAGAGTTATCCTTCTGTGTGCAGATGAACTTGCTTGCATATTTACCTTAGTCGCCTTGTACGACACCTCGGTAAGAAAGAGGGTGGTCCTATTCTACTCTGCCGAGGACTCACACGGCCAAATGATTGAGTTAAAAAGAGCAACCCTAGGAGTTACTTGCTTATTGTTCTCTGAAAAAGACTGCACATTTGCGAATAGGCGTAAAGTTAAAATTGCTAACGTAATTCACTATTTTGACTTATTTTAAGTAACATTCTATGAATGTTCTATGAAATAAAGCTATTTTTGACTTTGATATGAAGGAAAATCAGCTGACCGCACAAGTTGTATACAGGGTGTTAAGTAATTCGATCTTATCCTCTCGGGTGGTGAATCAGCCCATGAAACTGAACAACTTTCCCTAAGAACAAATGCCGAAATACGAAAAAAAAATTTTAACTTCCCATACAATTGCATCAGCTGATAAATAATTTTGTATGGGAAGTCAAAATTTTTTTTTCGTATTTCGGCATTTGTTCTTAGGGAAAGTTGTTCAGTTTCATGGGCTGATTCACCACCTGAGAGGATAAGAACGAATTACTTAACACCCTGTAGAGAGGCGAAACATTTTTCAAAACTTTTTCTTTTGTTAATTGGGCCTTGGGTGGTACATAGCTATGAGGGCCGATATACATCCTTGATTTTCGTCAACTGATTTATAGTCACCCATTACATGTGACAATAAGTTGCCAGTTAGCTTTTGCCTTAAATAAAGTAAAAACCTCGATTAATGTAATACAGTGAAAAAAATACATTTTCCATGAAAAACTCATCTGCTTGATGTCATAAATAATATGAACGATGTATTTTGCTACACGAGAATTCAATTTAGTTAGATCTCAAGTTCTTTCATGGAACATATTGTTGTGTGCAAAGGGTTACCTTACTATATTGACTTACGACGCCTAAAGGTTCTATCCTAACTAAATAACTCTTTTTGTCATGTATAATCTTTGTTTCAATAAAACATGGGTCCGATAGAACGAAAGATATTGTATGAAATACCTTTTATCGAGTCAAATGTTGCCATTAATATTTAATACAATTTTCTAGAACGCTTGGGACAAAAAGCCGTCTAAATTCAAATTTTGATATAGGTATCATCACGTCAGTAAAATGGATTTCTTTTGAACATATTTTCGTAAAAGTGCCTACCACTTTCATAACAGCACCTATCAGTTAAAATCTGTGGGTATTTATACTCGTATGAAAAAAGAAACTGATTGGCTGTCTGTTCTATCAAATTCGCTATAACTACTGATGCTCTGTCTACCCCGTTAGGGATTACAGAAGTGAGCGTATGTATATATAACTAAACTCTGAGCTCTAAGATCTCCCTTATACCATATGAAGGTTAACCTCTACCCTCACTGCATATGAGCTTGCACGTTATCTACATAATCTCATTGACACAAACTTGACCCCAATTCCTACATTGGACGACAAAAACTCTTTAGTAGCCTTGAATATATTTTGTCAGTTTGCAATTGTGGCCAAAATATGTATCTTGTTGAAAATCTGTCTCGTTGGAACCACTGCTTTACTATGACAAAGGGACGTTTAAAATACACTGTACTATGAGTTTTTCGTTGAAGTGGTCGTTCTTGATTTACCTACTTGTATCTTTTAGTAGTTTCACTATAAATAAAAGGGTTATCCAATAGAATAGAAGAAAAAAGTGATCTTTTTTTAGCACATCAATGATTTTAAATTAGTTAAAATCTGTGGGTATTTGTATTCGTATGAAAGAAGAAACTGATTGGCTGTCTGACTGTTCTATCAAACTCGCAGCCAGAATTGCTGGGTCTAGAAACATTTAACTTGCCATGAGCGTTCCTGAGGCAATGGAAGCAAGCACAAAGAAGTTTTGTATTTGTACAATAAACTGCTTTGTATGCCTCCTGATTTTCTTTATTAAAGCTAGCTTCTACAATCGTCTAATATTTGGCATGATTTTGCACCACCAATTGGCAATGAAGGAGGTTTCAAAAAGTTTACTGGCTACAGTTTTGGCAAACGTATTTACTGTTCTACCTACAGTCTGCAGTTCAGCTCCAGAAAACTAATGGCTTAGCTATGTTCTATATTTGTTCGAAAATTGTTTTTTTATAAACGCTTGAAAATTTTCGAACCATGAGAAACATAGTATATGTAAGACCATTTTAGAGTCCTTTGACTGACTATGCAACTGTCAAATATTGCAATTAAACATTCTCAAAATATTATTAACTGGAACATTTCCCAGGAAAACGTAAAATTTATCAAAGTAAAAAAATAATAATCATTCCTTCGCAATTTGTTGTATTATCTATATCTATCTATTTATCTTTACATATTATAAAGAGGAAAGATTTGATTGTTTGTCATGGACATAGGGTACATGATTTTCCCGAATTCCCACGGGAACGAAGTCCCGCGCGGGAAGCTAGTACATATTATAAAGAGGAAAAATTTGATTGTTTGTTTTGCAAACAAACAACATTGCAAAAAACAACATGCAAACAACATTGAATAGGCTCCGAAACTACTGGACCGATTTAAAAAATTCTTTCACCGTTAGAATCCTACATTATCCGGGATGGAAATAGAGTACATGATTTTTCCGGGAACGAAGTCCCGAGCGGAATGCTAGTCTCAAATATTTCGAAAAAATGTAGACGAGCTTCATAATACCACGGCCCATGAGGCAGGAATATTGTGTGGAAAGTATTGGAGTTCTGATATAACTTTGAAACTATCATAATCATTATATCCTTTCGACGGGGCAAGTATTGTCTTAGCTAAGATGATCACCTTTGGATGTATGGGTGCTTATTATGTTTTAACAATTTTTTTTCTTTCTTCTGTGGGTTGCAACGTTTTGTTCCAAGAAAATGTGCAAATCCAGGAAAATTAGTCACATAAGGGTGAGAATCTTGGAATGAGAGACAGTCAACTAAAAAAGTTGTATAAACCTTTATCTTAACACTCTAAAGCTTGTCTAAAAACCTACATATCGTAGGGTGTCCACGTCTACAGAAATTCCAAAGTCAAAGGTCAAAAAATCGATTTTTTACAAATTTATTGCAAATATCTCGTTTCCTATGGGTTTTATGCAATTTGTACTTATTATCAATATTGTAGAGGATTAAATTATCTACAACTTTTGTTAGTATTTATTGTTCCGTACCCAAAAGGAAAAACGGGACCTTATTACTAAGTCTCCGCTGTCCGTCCGTCCGTCTGTATCTCATGAACCGTGATAGTTAAACAGTTGAAATTTTCGCAGATTATGTATTTCTATTGACCCTATAACAACAAATACTAAGAACTAGAATAAAATAAATATTTAAGAGGGCTCCCATACAAAATACGTGATTTTTTTGCTCGTTGTTATAGATAAGTCTGTCCGAGGCTGTATCTCATGTACCGTGATAGTTAGACAGTTAAAATTTTCACACATGATGTATTTTTGTTGCTGCTATAACAAAAAGTACTAAAAAGTAGACTAAATTAAATATTTAAGGGGGCCCCCATACAACAAATGTGATTTTTTTGGTGCTTTTATAGAGATAATGGTTTTTATAGAGATAATGGTTTTTATAGAGTCCGACTCGCACTTGGCCGGTTTTATTTCTTTCTTCTATGGGTTGTAACGTTTATTCCAAGAAAATGTGCTAGGAGAAAATATACGTAGTTCATAACCTTTTTTACAAAAAAAAAGAAACAAAAAGGGACAATACTTTAATAAATTCTAAAGAATCTGTAAGGCGTACTCG